>APFE030817835.1:0-11462 GCA_000404065.3 Pinus taeda | reverse complement strand
TGGTACTGATATGCAAAAATAATTCAAAGTATAAATAAGGAAGAATTGTTAAAAGGACTAGATAATACTGATTCACCCCCCCTCTCAGTATTATTTTCAACAATAAGCATAAATATAATTAGAAAATCATACAATAAGCTAAGAGAATGGTTGACTTGACTAGGTTAGGAGGTAAAATGAGCCCATATAATTACACATTTATGAGGCTCATCACACAGTCTATTCTCTATTTTCTTTTTCCTGTTCCTTTTCTTGCATTTGATCCTTATACAAAACATTTTCATTGAATATGGAATCTCTGATCCTAATGATTTTGTGTTTTTCATAATCATAAAAGAGATAACCAAAATCATTAACAACATATCTAATAACGATACATTTCTTTTATTTTGCCTCAAGATTTGTTCTATTTTCTTTATTAATGTGGAGAAAGGCTTCACAACCAAGAGACTTTAAAAATGAGTAATTTACTTTTTTATCTGTCCATGCCTCTTCCAGAATACCTCCATCCAATGAACTTGAAAGCCCTCTATTTATTAGATAAATTGCAGTATCTATAGCATCTACCCAAAATTGCAAAGGCAATCCTGCATGCAATCTCATGCACCTTTCATGCTCCATGATTATCATGTTCATCCTTTTTGACACACCATTTTATTGTGGTGTTACTAGAATTATCTTCTCTATTTGAATTCCATGCTCTGAACAGTACTTATCAAACTCTCTATAGAAATATTCACCTCCATTGTCTAATCTGAGACACTTCAACATTTTTTATGTCTCATTCTCAACCAAACATTTCCATTTCTTGAAAGTATCAAATACATCATATTTATTTTTAATACAATAAATCCAATTTTTTTTTGTTGCATCATTAATAAAAGTAACATAATAACAAGAGTCACCGAGAAATGATACCTGAGCAGGTCCCCATACATATGTACGCACAAGCTCTATTTTTCCTCTTCTTTTATTTCCCAACTCTAAGGAATCTGACTCTCTTCTGTTTTCCATAAACACAATTCTCACAGAATTCCAAATCAACATGCTTCAAACCTGGCAACAAATTTCTTGAGCAAATAATCTACATCCCCTTTTCACTCATGTTCCCGAGCCTATGATGCCACATTGTTGTATCTGCTCATGTAGAGGTTAAAGAATTAACATAATTAGAAATACCATTGCATAAATATAATGTACCAACCTTTTCTCCTTTTTCTATTACCAGGGATCCTTTAGTGACCTTTTAGGTTTTATCTGTAAAAGTAGTTACACAACCGTCATCTCCCAACTACCTTATTGAAATTAGATTTTTCTTCAGATCTGGTACATGCCTTACCTCCTTCAATAGCCATTGGTTTCCATTCTTCTATTTTCTGAAAACTTTACCCATTTCAATGATTTTATAGGTTTTATCATCACCCAAACGAACCTATCCAAAAACTCCTTGAACATAGTCATGAAAATGTTTCCTATCAGGTGTGGCGTGGAATGAGACCCTTGGATCTACCACCCATACATCAATAATATTTTCTAATGAAAGAATCAACACATCTTACAACACATCACCTGTCACATTCACTTCATGATTATGTTCTTGTTGTGTGTCTCCTTATTTTCCCTTCTGATACTTATAGTCTTTCTTCGAGTGTCCTTTATTCCCGCATTTCTAGCACACTATCCCTGATCTAAACTTTGATCTGCCTTTCCTTCACTTACTACAAAATCCTAGGCTCTTTCCTCTTTCCATTTTTCTTCCCCTAGTCTCTGTAGTCAAAGCATTACCTGATGTCTCATCAGAGCTTTTCCGTCGCATTTCCATGCAAAGGATTGCACCAACAACATCATCAAAATTTAAAGTACTAGATCCAAAGACATAGTTACTAATGACCATAAATAAACCATTTCAAATTTCTGGGAATGAGCATAGAAATAACAAACCCTAAGTTCATCATCAAAAGTTACCCCTACAGAACATAACTAACTAGTAACCGTATTAAATTCATTTAAATGATCAGTAACCAATCTACCTTCTGACATCTTCATATTAAATAAACACTTCATAAGAAATACCTTATTTGAGGCCGCAAGTTTTTCATAGAGTTTTTCCAATGTTGACATTAAACCCACTGTTTTCATTTCTGTTGAAGTATTAAAGGCTACTAACATTGCTAGGCACAACCGTATTGTTCCAAGTGCCTTTCTATCGAGAATATCCCATTCTTTGTCTATCATATTTGTCGCCTTCTTTGTCTTTCCACTTAATGGTAGGTATAGATATTTATAATACATATAATCTTCCATCTGCATCTTCCACAATTGTTTGTTTTGGCCATTAATTTTTTTGACCCTAAACCTACCATTTTCCCCCATTGCTCCCACTCGAACCAAGAACCCTTCTCTCAAGTGGGTTTATCAGCCAAATAGACCTTCGACTCTGATACCAGTTTTTAGAAAATTATATATTACAGAGAAATGGAACAGATAAAATTTTGCAGAAACACAAACACAGAAAATGCATAAAACAAGAGAGACACAGATATATGTGGTTCACCCAATTTGGGCTATGTCCATGGAGAAGCAACCAGTCCTTCCTTTTATATTATCCAACAAAATGAAGAGATACAACCTACAATAGATCTGTTATAATTTCCTCTTCACTCTCACACAATATCCTCACTCTTTTGTCGCTCAAAATACACATCTACATAGCTTCAATACAATTCCCTCACATATAGTGAGGGGTTTCCTTCTAGGGAAAAAAACCTTAAATTAAACATAACTTCTACTGTCATATCATCATCCTAATGAATGGCTCATATTAACTTGAAATTACAATATTTTACAAGGAAATTTTACATCTATATTTAGCTTCGGGGGTGCTACCCCCAAAACCTCGCCGGGAAGGGGGGGGCGGAACTCATAAAAATCGTCATCACCCACCTTGGACCCCCTTGGTGGCGAATATTAGGTGGTGTTTCCGACCCATTACGAACTAGGGTCCAATGCGATGATACCTCTGAATAAAGAAGATAATCAAGTTCCACACCAAATAGTAGGGGAGCTAGGATTCGAAGTTCTTGTCTATGGTAAATGGTTGTAAAAACTCCTATATATTCTCGAAGATTAAGCTTCAGGATTCTTTATATTTTTCCCCGAATTTCTAGAATCAATGCACCCCCAATAAGGGAAAACCTGTATGATAAGAGTAGCTACAAAACTGAGCAACCTACTACTCAAAGCAGGTCCCTAAAGGGCGAGGGTGCACTGGGCATTCAAAGCACTAAAATGAACTAATCAAGGTCAGAAACTTAGGGATTTGAGAGAGTCATGCTTAGGGATTTTTGTAGGGATGATGACAAGGTGCTCATGGATGTTGACTATCCAGTTTGTAGGCCTATTCACCATATGTGACAAAATGGCCTATAACAATAGTAACTCTTCGTCACATATTTACCCTAGTGGACTGGTACGCTTGGGTAAGTGTGGGAGGAAGGTGGTTACATGAAACTTGTGCAAAAGGAACCTCTCATGTATAATCCTAATGGTTAAGAGCATGCATTTCATCCTAATAGGTCACAAGTTCAAAACCAGAGGGGGGTAAAGTATGTATTTCTTCATAGACTTAGTGGTTAAATATTGCACGGAGGTGCGTCCCTTGTCCCACAAACAAGGGGGTCTCATACACTAATTTGGTGTCTGGCTTGGTCGTGACCGTAAAATTGGTTAATAATAATAATAGATGAGAATAAATTACTTAAATGAATAATTGTCTTATAGCGAAGCACATTTCATAACGTCAAATATTTGGGCCTAAGGTTTTCTACCTTGGTCATTGTTGTAAACATCCATACATCTCAATATTTGCAAAAATTAATTTACATCTAAATAAGATGGTGTAGGAAGATTCAAGATATTTCATGAAGGAAATGCATCCAAATAGAGTAATGGAGATTATACTTTCCCTCTAAATATTAGAGAAAAGGTAAGGACTTTGCAAGCATTTAAAGTGAAATTTAAGGCTGGGAGAATTTGTTGCATTAATTAATATGAGAAAAAAATACTCAATAATGTCTAAAGTAACCTAAAATTTTCCAAAAAATGTGGCCTTACACCTCAATATGAGTTCAAATAAGAGGAAAAAACACTTCATTAATAAATATAAAATAAATCTAATTTTGATTATTATACATCAAATGGTTTATAAATATTTAATTAGAAACTAAAGTGTCAATCCCAATCGAGGTGCCCAACCACTTGGAAACGGTGATCGTGGGGGACAGCTACCACCCCACCAACTCACAAAGTAATTAAGAGAGGGGTGGCAGGGCCTTCCCCTCCCCCTCCCTTTTACACGAAACGTGCAATGGTTTATTTATTTGGTGTTATGGCTACCCATGGTTTGGTTCACTCCTCCATTATTCATCTGCAGCGAGGTAGGATTGTTGGGCACGGGATCCCCCAAGGGCATTTTTGGGGCTTAGAGCCCAGATTTTGGTCCAAGTTTGCAATTCCAATGTAAAGACTCCACATTTTGTGGGTGTAGAGCGTGTAGTTGTAAAAGAGTCATAGGGTTGTCCACCCTTATTTTGATAATGCAATGTCGGTTATAAAAGATCTACCCATGGTCCACGAACCATGAGATTGTATAAATAGAGCAAAGCTCTAAGTAGTTAATGAAGCTAATCACAGAATGTCTAAGGAATGATGTATGTGAGATAGATTTGAAGTGTAGAGTCTAGTTTGGGGTCGTAGCATAGGAAGAGGCTCTGCAACTAAGTGTGCAGAGGCCTAGTAGTCCGCAATTGAGTGTGTGGACCCCTTCCGCTGAGTGCACGGACCCCTGCAGCTGAGTGCGGAGGGCGAGTCATGTCTGTAATCAGTTGGAAGTATTAATAAAGAGAAGTTTCTATCAATTCTGCAACTTTATTTCCTGTTTTATGCATATGTTATATTGGGTATGAATTTCACTTATAATGCTTATATGATGTGCGAATGTGTATAACTGTATTGGTTAAGTGAACGCAAGTTATAATATCTATTTACGTGAAGATAATTAAGATCTATTAATAAGATAAGTAAGATACTTAGCGCAGTTTGGGAAACATCACAGTTCGTTGCCCTAGCAGTGCAAAAGCATCTCAGCCCCTAATTAGGGTTGGGTAAAAGCCAATTGTAACACTTCGTGAAGGTACTGAAGGGTGGAACAAAGCATGAAGTGACCTGCACGAAGGTAGGTCTAGTTGGAATAAACCGACATCACATCCATCTCAAGGGTGTGGAAACTTGGTTCTAGCATCCCCCCATACTACTTCAGGTGAGAATTCAATCTGCACTCCATGGGTTGATGCCGAAAGGGCCAGTAGTGTAGCGATTTGTTAGGGTAAATAATTCTAAACCTAGATCAAGCCCCGATAAGCCAACAAATGGTTCTATTGTTGGGACCAGAGTCTGCATAGAGATGTGTGATGTCATATCATTGGAATCCAACTAAGAAGGAAATTGAAGGCTGGTTGGATAGAAGAATTCACAAGTTCGCGGCGCAGGAGAACAGAAACCCGCAACTATCAAAAGAAGAATGGCTAGATAGCTACCTATATACAGAGATCCACGAAATATTTTTGCATCCTTCCCTACTGAGCTATACGAGTGGATTGCGAAGCCAGCAGATAGCCAAGGAAGGTGGAAACGTGACGGTCCTATTGTGTGGACCCCAAAGTTAGTGTGGAGATTGGAAGCATCAGAGGATAAGATTGCACGCGTTGTCAATCATTGGCTCAATCGAATTATAAGAGGATTTGTTACTAAGTTTGTGGTTGACACCTCAGTTAGCTACAGTGAGGCAGAGTGATTCTTTCTCAAAGGACCACGAGGTAAGTACATAAAGTCTTTGAATACTTGGATTAAAATGTTGTTGTGCGAAAAGTAGGTTATTTAGTTACCTTAATGTTCAGGGCTACGCAAAGAGGAAAGGTTTATAGGAACGAAGGAAATAAGGGTCCAAAAATAGCCCCTTGATTTCACCTCTGCGAGGGGATGAGGAAGAGCTCGTGAATTCGGTGAATCCCACCTCTGCCCACACCACCACCGGCTTCACCGACATCACCTCCATCTTCACCCATACCATCTCCACCACCACCGTGATTCAGTATGGCAAACACAGTGAAGTTTCCTGTGTTCAAAGGTTTGGAAAATGAAGATCTGAACCAATTCTGGTTCATTGTAAGCGCTATATGGGAAGCGCAAGGTGTTATAAATGACCATATAAAGAAAGTGAGATTAGTTAGCGCCCTGTAGGATGGCGATGACCTGGTATATTAAGTACTCCAAAGATAACCCAAATGTGAGAGTCGTGGATATCCAAACAATGCTAAATAGAGAATTTAGCAAGCCTAAGTCTGAAGAGCAGTCGATTGTGGGATTTAAAGAGATTATGATGATACCAAGCAAGACACCTTGGGAACTAGATCAGAGGCTGAAATGTACGATTCATGAAGCAAATATGAATTTGACAGATGGACAGCATCGCGAGTGGTTTGTAGCTTCGCTACTACCACATTTAAGGAGAGCGTTATCACAGCAGAAGATAGCAATTTAGGCAGAGGCCTTAGAGATCGCTATGAGGCTACATGAGACCTCGATGCAGGATCCTAACCTAGTAGTTCTGCAGATTCACGTACAGCTGAAGAATCTGTGCCTTGAGATGCGGAGTTTGAAATAGGATAGGACAGTTCGACCAAAAGTGTGTGAAGAAGTGTGGTGCATAAAATGCAAGAGTCAGGGTCATGACAAAGACCACTACC
Source organism: Pinus taeda (assembly GCA_000404065.3). Classification (NCBI taxonomy): domain Eukaryota; kingdom Viridiplantae; phylum Streptophyta; class Pinopsida; order Pinales; family Pinaceae; genus Pinus; species Pinus taeda. The sequence continues at coordinate 4,659 of APFE030817835.1, read as the reverse complement.
TAATTTTTACAAATTACCTCGCAGAAGGAGGACCAATGCCTTTAAGGCTGAAAACTCAAGAAGGACCTAGTGCGACGCCTACTTTGTGGTGCACAATCTACCAAATAGCCGAAAAACGTGCCACAGACAATTGTCACTTGTTACAGAAGTATACGTAAACTTCGCAACAGTTGTTCTACAACTTTTGTAGGTCAGTGGGACATGAAGAGCATACTTGCAAACACTATGATTTAATGATGGATAGAACACCCACCTACAGAGTTCAAGCCTGAAACACGACCCCTTGACCAAAATGCACGAACGGCACAAACAAGATTTCAGGGGCGCGGACAAGGCCAAGATAGACGAGGACCTGGTAGAGGTCACAGAGAGTTGATTTGCTATAATTGCGGAGGGCCAGGACACTATGCCCATGATTGCACTAATCCAACACGCCTGTCATGCAAGTATTGCATGTTGTTTGATCATGAGATAGAAGATTGTCCTACACTGATAGCTAGTATCCGTGACAAAGGAGCGCTACCACCTCCCCCGACTAAGAACCTGTAGATGATGAGGTCTGAGCTGCGTGAGGAAGATCCGAATGTATATATTGTGCTCCAAAGTGGAATCGTGATGGGAGATGACAAGGGGAAACAACCGAAAGATAGTACATGGGTTCGCAAAGCCCCGGTGAAAGAAGCTGAGTTTGATTTGAAGCGCGCTCAGGAAGCCTTCATGGAGGCTAAGAAGAGCTTCGTTGAGGCCTCCACGTCAGGGAGAAAAGATCAGCGTGAGTCGGAATCAGCAGAAAATAATACCTATGGGGCAATTGCAAGGAATAACTATGGATATTGAGGGAGCGAGCACGCTGGCAAACTTCGAAGTAATAGAGATTGTTGATGATAGCAATCCCTACCCTGCACTCTTGGGAATTGACTGGGCCACTAATATGAATGAGGTAACTAATCTGAAAAAGAGAAAAATGATCTTTGAAAAGAAGTCATTGCGCATAATTATACCCCTGGAACTTGTTGAAGGATCGCAGTATACGAAGTCGATCCACAACTATGAAAGTGATGATGATCTGGACTACATCTAAAAGATAATAGTGCGAGACCAAGACTAGGTGAATCCCACCATGGATGGATGGATTACATGGGAGCACAAGAGTTCCTGCACTTCGGATTCCGACGAAGAAGTAGAACAATGGAAAAATCAGTTACACGAAGTAACTACGCTGAACTACAATATGATGACAAGGTCGATGCACTGTGTGTCGACAGAAGTAAGAGATCTGCCTACTTATGATGGTGTAAATGAGGTAGATACCTTCTTGGATGCCTTTGAAAGGGAGGTGCTGGAAAAGCAATGCTTCCAGGCCTTGGACTGGATACTGTGCGCTACGCCCGCAAGATGGTGGGGTACGCACAAATGAAGCTTTGATGATCGACGCGAATGTAGGAGAATGATGCGAGTACAATTTGGGAGGCCTAAGATGTGACTGAAAAACAAGTGTGATGGGAAGGATGATCCACGTATGCAGAAAGCACATCCTTCAACTCCGCTAGAGGTTAAGGAACAACATGCCACCGCGATCACAATAGCAATGGCAGTGGTTGACAATGCAGTGATAGACTACATGAAGCTATTCGAACAATCATTCAAGGTCCTCACCACCCTATAGGAGGACCCAAACATAGAGCGCTTAGAGACAGAGGTGCACGATCTATAGGAGAGATATGATGAGGTAAAAGGGACAGCGCAGACAATTGCCCTTACACAGAGGCTTACAAGGATGCAGCAAGCAAAGGCACTCAAGGAGCAGGTGGATGTCGCTCGGCATAAAGAGGCAGTTTTGAAAGCATGCCTACAGCCATGGATCGCCGAGGCTTATAACATTACAGCCTCCATTGAAGCAAAGCTCGCGTAGCTGCAAGAAACTCAGGAGAGGATTTAGGGTAGCAGTTCAATAGCAGTGATCACCGAACAACACGTAAAGGAAGTCCAACACCAACCACTCAGTGCACTGCCGAACTTGCAGTGATCCAATCAGAGTTGGGAGGTCTTCGCGCAAAGATATCCACACCTACAGAGTGACTCGAGGGTGAGTCATGATCTTTTTGTTGGGGGCCTGTTGGGCACGGGATCCCCCAAGGGCAGTTTTGGGGCTTAGAGCCCAGATTTTGGTCCAAGTTTGTAATTCCAATGTAAATACTCCGCATTTTGTAGGCGCGGAGCACGTAGTTGTAAAAGATTCATAGGGTTGTCCGCCCTTATTTTGATAATGTAATGTCAGTTGTAGAAGATCTACCCATGGTCTGCGGACCATGAGATTGTATAAATAAAGCGAAGCTCTAAGTAGTTAAGGAAGCTAATCACAAAATGTTTAAGGAATGATGTATGCAAGATAGATCTAAAGTGTAGAGTCTAGTTTTTTGTCATAACGTAGGAAGAGGGTCTTCAACTGAGTGCGTTGAGGCCTAGTAGCCTGCAGCTGAGTGTGCGGACCCCTACAGCTGAGTGCGCAGGGTGAGTCGAGTCTGTAATCAGTTGGAAGTATTAATAAAGAGGAGTTTCTATCAATTTTGCGACTTTATTCCTATTTTATGCATATGTTATATTGGGTATGAATTTCACTTCTAATGCTTATATGATGCGCGAATGTGTATAACTATATTGGTTAAGTGAACGCAAGTTAGAATATATGTTTACGCGAAGATAATTAAGATTTGTTAATAAGATAAGTAAGATACTTGGCGTAGTTTGGGAAACATCACAATTCTCTGCCCTAGCAGAGCGAAAGCATCTCAGCCTCTAATTAGGGCTGTGCAAAAGCCAATTATAATGCTTCACGAAGGTATTGAAGGGTGAAATAGAGCGTGAAGTGACCTATGCAAAGGCAAGTCTAGTTGGAATAAACCGACATCATATCCATCTCAAGGGTGTGGAAACTTGGTTCCAGCATCCCCCCATACTGCTTCGTGTGACACGTTAGTCCGTGCTCCGCAGGCTGATGTTGAAAGGGCCAGTAGTGTAAGGATTTGTTTGGCTAAATAACTATGAAATTGGGTCAGGCCCCCATAAGCCAACAAGGATTTTTTTCCCTGAGCGTGTTACACCCCCACTGCTGGTGGGATTTTCTTTCCCTCTGTGGGGTTTAATCATTTGAGTTGCTATGATGGTCAGCTAGAAAAATGGGATGAGAATTGGGTGTTTTTGAAATTGGATTAGCATGTCAAAAAGTTTGTTGTGATTGTGCTCAACAAAGGAACCAATTCTCTATTTCACCCAGCAGTGGTGGGCTCTAGATATCAGATAGGGGACAAGGGTGATGACATGGCTTCAGGGTTGAAGTTAGAATATGGTAATCACGTCGATACTCTAGACGACTAGTGGAGTTGTATAACGATGATTTCAAGCTCATGTCCTTAGATTTTTTTTGCCTTGGCACTCTTATGCTATTGTAAATGGGTAAAATCATTCTCATGGCTTAGTGCATTAATTTTCTTGGCTCATGTGTGGTATTGGCACAATGTTGGTGTCATTCGGGGGTCTTTGTTGTTGAATTATGCTATTCTTAATATTGTAAGACTGGGAGTCTTGTTGCCTTTGTTTTGGCCTATACCTCTAGTCTTTTTGCCCCTCAGTGAAGTGTTTTTGTTTTACTGATATCGCTAGTTGGCATGCTTGTTGGGTTGGTACCACCCAATTCTGATTTTTATCATCATTCCTAGACCCATTTTTGTCAATCTAATTGGAATTTATGGGTTTTAAATTATCTTTGGTCTTTGGTTGTCTTGGGAAAAGCAAACCCTCTCAAATTTCTTACTGTATTGTTTGTTTCTTGGGGGATGATGCATGGTTGGTGATTTTGGAGTTGGTGGGTTCTTCAATCTTGGCACTGTGTTATATTATTGCTTATTGTGGTCCTTATGTCGCATCAATGAATGAGAGGCCATTGTTGGGCTCATGGTCGTCGCCAGGAAAGTTTGTCACATGTCCATTCATAGGCCTAGGAGGCGGAAACGACTTATCAGTTAGTTACATCTTCTAGCACTCAAAAGGAGATTCAACAACTTGAGAATTATGTTAATCAATATCATCGAGCATATTCGGACTCAGAATTATTAGAGGAGGTTTCTCAATGACTTCTCGACCCTAGTCACACTAGGGGAAGAAGGAATTAGTATGTGCATTCTATTACACTACATTGGCAGTTGAAGACCCTGATAGCACGAGTTTTAAAGGAGAAATAAGAGGAAAGGAATGACATAATATCCTTTCTAAATGATATTCAATGAAACCAATGGAAACAACAAGGAGTCCGGATAGATTGAAGGCTCGCATGGAGAGACACATCCAATGTGATTTTAAGCTCTCAGCACCATCTGGTACTAGTAGGAAGGCCCCAATTCCAGTGACATCATGAGATATCTGACTTGGATGATATGTTGTTGTTTTCATATAGTAATCTATTTTATTGTCATATGGATTTTCATATTCAATTGTTGTTCCTTGTCTTTTGCCAAAACTTAATATTCTCATATACTAACAAATCTGATTTTTTGTGTAGCGAAGTAATGTTAATTCTTATTATTAAATAATGTATTAGCAATATAATTTGATTTCCAAAAATAACACAATCATCTTACTAAATAAAAACAAATTAACCAATTA
>APFE030817819.1:0-33304 GCA_000404065.3 Pinus taeda | reverse complement strand
AAAATTATTAAGTGGTTTCAATGAAGGTTAATAGTTTCAAGACTTCTCAAGGGGAGGGAGGAGTAGTGGGACTTTGCAAAACCAAGATGGAACAAATATTCTTGATTTCTCATGGGGATCAAGGCAGTCATTCAATAATCAAGTGGAGTGTTTAGCATTATTTATGGGACTTCATTTGTCAAGCAAGAGAAAGGTCAAAATTTTGGTGGTTATTAGATATTCAAAAATCATAATTTACACAATGCAAGAAACAAAAATCATGGGGTGATCGGAAGTTATTCCATGATCCAACAAGAAGTTGAGAAGTTTGATGAGGTGCACTTCTTCTACATCTTAAGAAAACACAATAGATGTGTAGACATTCTAGCAAAAGAAGCTTGGTCACTCCATATGGAACTGTGAGTTCCAAATTCCATAAGTTTTTTTTATGACATATATATATTATATTATATATATATTATATTAATATATATCTATAAATTATGAAATGAAAATGGTTTTTATCCTTAATATCCCTTCACTCCTGGATTATTATATTTCATCTCTAGCATCAAAACATTTCTCATTTCAATTCATGGCCTCCATCTATGTCATTGGATGCTCAATATCTTCTCTTGTATCAATACTTTCCCATCATACAAGCTTCCTCATCTATTTACGACTAACAAATGTGGGATTACTCAGTGGGTGTTGTGTTCAGAGTCTTCTAGTTTTATCACACTTCTTTGATGCTTGAACCTACTATGTATACTCGTAATTCTCTTCGATGGATCTCAAGTTTGCTTTCCAAACTCTAGAAGAGATTAAATTTTATGACTTGCATCCTTGGGATTTAGTATCACCCTAATACTTCTACTTTCTTTCTCTATGTTTTATTTGACTCCTCATTTGATTTGGGGATTTCTTATCTGTTTCAGGGTAACTTGGGGTATTTTTTCCTTAAGGATAATTTGAATCCTTCCCAATAGTTTGATTGTTTAAGGGTTCTGGTCTCCATAATTTATGCTCATTAGTCTCTCTCCATCAATAGTAGTTCTATCTCTAGTCCTTGGGGGCACCTCTATTTCATTTCTCCATGGTGGTTTTCTTGGAATTTTGGCCCTCCTCTTGTCTACAGTTTTTGTCCCTTGTACATAATATGGCATTAACATATTTCTTCCCCAAAATCTAATCTTTGTGTAGGTTCTTCTAGTAGTTACCATGAATAAAAAAACATAATTCTTCTAAATTCAACACCTTTAAGAGGTACAAAGACATGTCTAGAGCCAGAAAAATAATCTCATCCTCCAACTAATGGAAATTTATGATGCTGGCATAGTTGGCCTACAAATCCAGAACATTGTTCTAAAGCAAAATGTTGCGCACACAACCTTCTACATTCCACAAAAAAAAGCGATTCTCCAAGGGTTCTCAAGTGCTTGGTGAAGAAGGCATAGTAAATCTTGAACATATCCAACATGGATAGAACCAACATGAAGAAAAGTTGTATAAAGAAGATTAGTAGGGGATCAAGGGGATCAATCTAGATCTAAAATTGTCACTTCTCTTTATTTTCATGTTTTTAAAAGTAGTTTTCCTTCAGCATTCTTATGTAAGGTAGTATACTTGTAGTAGCTTCAAGAAAATCCCTACCTTCTGGTCCTTCTTTTGCATAATTAAAGAAGAATATTATAGTTATGTGTTGCAAAGAAACATTTTGCATTGTTGTACTCGTTTTCTGTTCTCTTATGTAACCAAATATTAATTATTCTAATTAAAACAATATAGTTTCAAGTCTTACCATAATTAATATACATCTATTGAATATATTTCTTCAATCTTCTATGCATCTCTTTTCTCTTATCTTTTATTTTACTTTTGAGTTTGATTTTAAATCTCTAATATTAATAGGAAACCAGATATCACTATTTTGATTGCATTTTTTTCACCTCTCTCAAAGTTCCTTGTCACGATAACGCACCATATTCTAGTTTCCATATTTAAGGAATCACATTTCTTCAATTTGATGTGGGGGAGATTTATCCAATAACATGATATTTGAAATAATCTTAAAAGACTTTGTACAAGTTAAACTAATACTTCTCATGATGTTATTGCAATTATCTATGGGGATATTTACTTTGATTATTATACTTGTTATGGGGTAATGTATACTGTATTTTATTTGTAGTTGATTATATATTATGTTGGGTGTTGATCATAAATTTGCATTCCTTCGTAATGTTTTTTTATTAGTCAAATCATTTATTTTTTCCTATGAAATAATAAAATGCTTTTTTTATTTTATTTTATCATTCGAATGGTTTCTTTAATGGTCTCATTTGCATGTAGGAATTTTTATATGAATCTATTACATCATATCTTAATTATCAATTACATATCTTAATTATCAATTACATCAGATCTTACTTATCATGCTTTAATGGACATGCGGTTATGAATGGTTGTATTGCAACAAAGTTTGTAAATTAACTTTGCCTCATTCTCTTAGCTCTTAGCTCTGCCAACTTCCTACATATAGTTTAAGAGGAATTTTGACTTCCTTTTATGGTGTGTGCTTACATTTGCTTTTGATTGATAACTCAACATCTATCATAAATCCTTGCCTAATCATCCTTCTTTTAGATTCTCTTCTAGTTCAAGCTTCCATTCATTTTACTAAATATAGTGTCATCTAAGCTAGTTTACGTAGATCTATATGCATTTTAGAACCTCCAAATGAAAGTTTAAATTGAGTTATAGATTGATATTTATGGTCCTTACATTAAGATTTAGACCTTGCAAAAAATATGGGGAAACAAAGATATATGAAATGATGAAATTTTCTCCAATTTCTACTAATGACCTAGAACTAGTAAATGATCTTTGTAGAGATAGGAGTGGTGGAAATGGTAGCATATTTTCCAACATAAAATATAGTATAAACAACAAAATTGGGGGAGGGGGGAAATAGATCCATCGATACCTTAGTGATATGTTAACAAAACCAAGTTAAAGCCAACAATAAAGGAAGGAGTATTGTTTTAACCACCAAAGATAGAGACATTGGCAGTTAGATTCAAAGATAGGAAAGGCAACCACATATGATCCTATTCCATTCTCAAAATATCGATACTCATAATTGATGGCGGCTAAGTTAGTTTGAAATCCCTCATCTCATCTAAAAAAAGACCTAGTAATTACATCCATTTTCCTAGATCTAGTTTAAGTTCTAGTGCCTAGTTATCGCGGATATAGCAAGAATCTAATCCTATAGAGGCACCAATTAGAGATTACGATAGAAATAGATCCATCAATATTTTAGTGATATGTTAACACAACTAAAGTTAAATCCAGTAGTAAAGGAAGGAGATATGTTTTAACCACCAAAGATAGACACGTTGGTAGCTAGATTCAAAGGTAGGAGAGGCAACCACACATGACCCTAATCCATTCTTAGAAGATCAATACACATAATCAATGTGGTCCAAGCCAATTAAAAGGCCCTCGTCTCATCTAGAAAAATATATAATAGTTGCATCCATTGTCTTATATCTAGTTTAAGTTCTAATGTCTGATTATCCCACATACCAGTAAGCATATGCCTATATAGGCACCAAGTTGAGATGATGAGGGAAATATATCCATCAATATCTTGGTGATATGTTAAAACAACCAAAGTTAAAGGAAAAAAGTAAAGGAAAGAATCATGTTCTAACCACCAAAGTAAGACATATTAGGAGCTAGATTCAAAGATAGGAGAGGCAACCACACATAACCCTACTTTCTCAAAATATTGATACCCATTATCAATGGGGGCCAAGCCAATTTGAAAGCCCTCATCTCATATAGGAAAAGATATAGTAGCTACATCCATTGTCCTAGTTCTAGTTGATCCGGGAGGATCTAGAAATACAAGTGGCCTTGAAAATAGCTCAAAAATAAAATTTGTCAGATGGAATCGAAACTAGGACCAGATTGTAGTGCTCGTCAACCTCACTCCAACAGTGTGAATGAAACTCAAATATGCATTCGTATGGTCAAGATATGGCTGGTCAAAGTGGACAAGTCGCGGGCTTAAGGAGGCTATACATTGACTAGGACCGGGGCATGAAAGCTAGCTCCCGAGAATAGATGAAATTGTAGGATGGTTAACTTTTCTATGAACCCCTAAAATTAGAAAAGTTGGAAAAGATTAGTCGGTTATTTTAAATATATATATCTATATATTATATTATATATATATATATATATATTTATTATATAATAGATATATATATTATATATATATATATAATATATATATATATATATTATATTATAGTATATATATTATATATATTATTATATATAATATATTATATATATATATATATTATATGTATATATATATTTTGAGGGGGCAGGCTGCCACCCCGCCACCCTCACTCCGCATTTAGATATGGCACATATTATTAAATGGTAAGCATTGTATATGGGTAGGGTTAGGGCCACGTGGTGCGGACTCCCCTCCCCCACCAAACAAACACCATACGTAAATTGTAAGCCGAGACCAGTGAGGTTGAACTCGCTCGACCCACGTGGTCGGCCCCCACTCGGTGGTCTCACAACCACCAAATGAAAATGGTAGAGTATTCAACATGGTCACATGCTAATCATTAGCTGAAGGTTCTAGTGGTTAATAAACCACCCCCATATTTATATTACATTACAACAAAAATGCCAGGGTGGGGCGCCAATAAAGTTGGAACTCGTGACCTCCCCGCCTCAATTTCTCTACCTAACCAACACACCAGGGGTGGTGCCTTTGTAAATTCCTCCACCTGACTACTATATAATCTTCCATTTCTCATATGCACGAGAAGGATCTAGTACACGAGGAGTGGAACTGAGAGGCGGAACCACATTGGGCATAACCAAGATTGGCCCAGGGGCCCATAACCCTTAAAAGGGGTATCAAAAAGATTCTCTAAAGATTCCCTAGAGGGTCAAGAGTGACTTTGTCATAATTTGACAAGTTTATAGTCACTTCTACATGATTTTTCGCTAGGAATTCAGTGGTGACGTCAATTTTAGCAGTTGGGCTCTCCATTTTTCAAGCCATCTTCCAGATTGGAGGTATAAGGGTCATTTATGTAATGTTGCTTGTACTTGATTTCTTCGATGCCACTTAATAAAAGAAGGCCTCTCCACTATTGAGCAAGGCTCAGAGATGTATCCCACACTGGGTAACTCCGTAATCAAATCACGTGTATTTGATCTTATGCTTGTTTATGTTTTTCCACTTCTTTTCATGTGGATTATGTTTCATGGTTAACAAACTCTATCATATGTAAATATCAATGCATCCTTGATGTTAAAAGATCTAGATCAAGTTTGGTATCAGAGTAGGTCTTCTTGATGTGAGTTTCATGAGTGAATGCTAACTAGGAACAAGCCCCAAAGAGGTGAAGGAAAATTTAAGTCCTTTGATCCCAAAGTAGGGCGTGCACCACGAAGAGGAAACATGGAAGATGAGGAAGCTCGAATGGACGAAGAGTGAAACTATCACAAGGCTTTCTACCACGTGGCAGAGAAAGTTGACAAGATATTTGTAGAGTGTGAGAAGAAAATCAAGCCTGAGAAGAAAGAACTAGATGACCATGCATCAGTAAATCATGGAGGCGGTGGAGAAGAGCCTCCTCCCTCTCCATCTTCTAGTGAAAATTCTTCTTCTTCCTCTTCTCATCATTATAACAGGAATCAAAGGAATGCATCTAAAAAGCCTTTTTTTAAGCTAGATGTCAAATTTGATTTACCTGGTTTTAGTGGAGAATCTAATGTAGAAAAGCTAGATAAGTGGATAAGACAAGTTGAAGTGTATTTCCGCATACAATAAATCAAAGAGGATGAAGTAGAGATCCAGCTAGCATCCCCTTGATTGAGTGGCACTGCTCTCGTCTGGTGGGAAGGAAAACTGAAGCAAGGTGGTGTTGTGGCCAGCAACAACCCCCCTCTTATTTAGTTTTATTACTAATACTAAATAAGTGGGGACCCTTTATCCAAAAAAAAATTAAAAATAAATTAGTACTTGTATTTCTTTTTTAAATAAATCTTACTATCATAAACTTAGGAGAATACCCGAAAAATAAAAAAGGACTTAAGTTTTATGATAAGTTCAAACAAAACCATTCTCTCAATAAAGAGCGTTGCATTGCAGAAAGGTAATGGATGCCATCCTACCAACGGAATCCTAAAATTGTGAAATCACGATGCAAAATCATGCACTTAAAATACTCATCGCATCACATGCTTCATATCGTTGATATGCGATGGCGCATCTCACAAATCGCATATCGCAAAAAACACATGGTAATGGATTATTGCCACATGCAATGGATTAGCGATATTGCAAACCAAATCGCAAAATCGCCTTATCGTAGATCTTCAGGGCTCGTCATTCGATTTTTTTTTCCCATAAACCAATGTCCAGTTATACGCATTAATGTTAATCAATGAGTTAGTTGGTAATCATTAATGAATAGGGTTTTGATCTGATCGAAGGGCCATTTCACGTAGGGTGATATATTTTATAAGATTTCAACATTTAAAGCTTTCTCGTCACCTTTTTCTTATCATTACTCTTGCCTCATTTGTAAATTGCAGGAGCGAAAAGTAGAGAGGTATACATAGCAGTGTTCAAAATATTATGGGAAAGAAGGGTAAAGCTCTGAGTTCTAAAGATAAAGAAATGATGCCCTTGTACACAGACACCATCTCCAACAGAGATGTCGGTGTTACTACTTGGGAAAGCATGCACAACTACTCGAGGAAGAAAATCCTAGAGTAATGGAGGTTATAGCAACTACAAATTCACGTGGGTCATGTGGGGCATCAATTATATAACTAGCATGTTCGTTCTTGCACAGGATAGCGGCGAGGCCCAAGATTATTCCATACACAGACATGGTCAAATGGGTACTGGATAGTGCTGCTATCACAAACCGACAATTTAAGAATCAGAGCCAACAACTCATGGAGTCGTTCTTTCCACAAAATAAAGTTTATATCCTCTAACAAAAAGTGCGCGAGAGGCGAAAAATAGCACCTGGGAAGCTCGAATTGAGAAACGGAGACAGTTTTCGATGCACGATTACTCAGATTAATTAGTCGCCTATAAACCCGGAAAAGTGTAGAAAAAAAATGCTAAAGGCTAAAGGCAAAACCTAAGCTCTAAAACCCGTGGTATTTATCAGAGAAATTCTTAAGGTGGTATGTAAATATCAGAAACCACTCCAGGATATTTACCAAATGTACAACATCTACAAACAAGCTAGAGACAAAAGGCTCAAGAAAGAGCAGAGTCCATCAAAAGGTTAACCAAGTTGAATTGGGATTCTTACTGGACGTACTTGGTAAAACCACACAGCCAGTGCATGAATCTCAAATGTATCATTAACTCTGCCGAGAAGATGGAGCCAGCACTTGCCGATTCCGTTTTCACAGGACAACTAAAGTCGGAGTTCGTCCAGCCAACTCTCCTCAAGCAAATGCTGAACACTTGTGACTACAAGGAACAAATATATAGATAGTTAATTTCGAGTTTTTGTTTTAGATTCAGTTTTAGTTTTAGTTTGCTTTATTTTTGCCTGAAATGAGGACGGTCATTTAAACCGTTTCCTACATTTTTGTAATAAACTATTTTTAGATTTAGCTAGTAGTATTTAAACCCTTCTCATGCATTTAGAGAAGGGTCCTGAAATTTATCAAAAACTTTTCCTCAGAACATGCACTTTTGCACCCTCCGAGGAGGTTTTGATGAATAAATGGAACAGGATTTATTGATATCTGTGTTTAATATCTACTACTGAAATTGCACTTTTGTACTCTTAGTGGATGTTGGACTAAGAAGAGATAGATCATTATTGCTGAAGCTTATGAGTAGAACTTGTTATAAATGGTACTTTTATCTCTTAACAATTTTTGCTTATGTGTTGAGGTGATATTCAAGTTCAGTTATTTACATATGAATGCTTGAATGCTTGAGTTATCATTTGGCACTTTTGTACAATGATAGCTATTCTATTTATGCTTAATATATGAGTAACTTATTATGCGATATGTTTTTCACAATTGTTTCATCTAATTTTTTTATACAAAATGGCTTATCTTATTGAATTCTTTTGTCATAGCAATTGAATGATCTTTATTACCAATTTCCATTAGAAATTATTTTAGATTGCATAACTGAAAGATTAAATCCCAGGTTAGTTTTAGAATTAGATATTTCTATTCATTAGAATACAATTGCATGTTGATAAATTAGATTTAGAATAAAAGCATTTTACTTAGAAATTATTAGAAATGAAATATCAATTCTCAACACACACACACATAAATTGGGAAACTGGTCCCATATCCCCAGTCATACCGACTATACGAAATGGAAAAGGAGCTGCTAACCAAGGTCTGGACTGGGTGGGTATCCCCCTTGTTGTAGACTAGATTTTTGGGGCTTCAACATATTTGGCGCTAGAAGGAGGGCCCCGAACTGTGAATGGCAAGTAAATCTAAATCTAAATACCATTCTGAGAGTAAATCGCCCTCACCATCTCCCCCGACTTCTCCATCGCATTTAGAATCTTTAAATCTTGAGCAAGAAGTCGATAAAACAAAAACCACTTCCACAAACCTGAATATTTTAGAGAAATCTACTATTGAACCTCCTGAAGTTGAATCTTTGATTCATAAACTTCAGCAATTTTCTATATCACCCCAAAAATCTGAAAAATCTCAAGGTAGTGTGACTTCGCAATATAACCCTTCTCATCCTCTTACCAGATTGAAGAGTGAAAAGTTTAGTATTGAACCAACTGAGTTACCTCTACCTACAAGGAAGAGAGAAAGGAAATCACCTAAAGGGTCTGATAGCAAGACTCTTTCATCATCATCATCCATCTCAACCTCTCCATCACGAAGTCAACCATCCACCCCTCCAGTTCAGATTATTGTCCACTAGACCACTAGAACTTCGACATCTCCTTCTCAATAATCTGGAACCATAATATCCTCACCCTCCCAACTGCAAGGACCATTGTCTGTGCTTTCCTCTATTAGTAGTTCAACAATGGTCCAAACTCCATGGAATAACCCAGGGGCAGTCTTGATGCCTGCACCCTTGAGTCAAATACCGGCCCATCTTGAAAAATGGTTGCCTAAGTTCAACCCTGAAACAGGCATGCTAGCAGAAGAACATATAAATAACTTTATGTTATCTATAAATCTCAATGGGGTTCTAATGAAGACGTTGTTGTCCGACTCTTTCCTTACACTTTGCAAGGAGCAGCCGGATCATGGTATTTCTCATTACTATCCGGATCTATCACTAGTTGGGATATTTTCCAAGAACAATTCCTGACTAATTTTGGTGATGACAGGTCTACTACGACACTGATCAATGACCTATCTAATCTTAGGCCTGAATCAAAGGAACCTATCAAAGACTTTAACTCGCATTTCAATAAACTATTGAACAAAATTCCTATCACTTCCAAGCTTAGCGAAGAAGTTAGAAGTGAATGGTACATCTCTGCACTACCATCAAACATAGAGATCTTCAATGATAGGGCTAACAAAACAACTTTAGCTGACAATATGAAGGAAGCAATAGCGGTAGAGAAACGTATCATAGCCTTAGAAAAGAAGAACGTCGTTGATGAAAGAAAATATAAGAAGGTTACTTTTAAAGAAGATCCGAAGAAAAAGCCATCGAAAGACCCATTTGATTTAGAAGGATTGCAGAAAGTTTTGAAAACCATGTCTAATGAAATGGTTGACATTAAGAAACAAGTAGCAGAGACCTCTTCTAAAAAGCCTTACAAGCCTTACAGAAGAAATCCTTCAACTGATTCAAGGCCTCCCAATGCTATCGCAAATGTTGAATCAGAAGAAGAAGAGGAAGTTTCTAACGAAGAGCCTATTGATGAGGAAGAAGTTGTAGAAGTACAGGGTATGTGGGATTTCATCCTCCCAGATGAAGAGGATCAGGAGGCATCACCGGTCAGTACTAGAAGTAGAAATCAACTCGTTCCTCCACAACCTACTCCGAAGCCGAAGAGCGCAAGATCAACGTGTAAGGATAAAGTTGCAGGTAAGAAAATGTCACCCAAAGTGACTCAAACAAGCCCAGCCCAAACAAATTCACAAACTCCATCTAAAACATTGATTGTTTCTAATGAGATGGAGTATAATATCATAGAAGACATGAAGAAGACTAGGGCTAACATTACTTTTTATGAATTGAGCAAGTTAAAACATCAACAAAAGATACTTTTGAAAGAGTTACACACAATACCTGTTGCGCCTTTGCCCGCTGCTGTAATCTTGCAAGCTTCTTACGAGATGGGAAGACCTCCAACTAATGTGATTAATAAATTCGATCCAAACGATATCGCTCTAATTGGAGGAAGGTCAAGGTCTCATACTCTCCCATTTCTTCTTACTTATGAAGTTTTCAACAAAAATTTGCATAATTGTTTAGTAGATTTAGGAGCTTCATCTAATATCTTCCTAAATCAATATGTGCAAAGTTGAACGTCCAACCTCAAAAATCTATTGTACGCATAGTTCAGCTGGACCGGTTGCAGGTTGAAGTGATCGGCAAACTAAATCAGGTTACCATAAGGCTGTCATCTAACCCAAAGGTATGTCAAGTTATAGATATTTTAGTTGCAGACATTCAAGAATTTCATGGCCTAATTCTTAGTAAAGATTGGTCTGAAAAACTTCATGGATATTTTGCAACTGACTGGTCGCATATGTGGCTCCCCTACAATGGTAAACCAAATCAGATAAAGGTTGAGCGAGAAAGACATCAAAAATACATAGTAACAGAATTGGAAGGAGAAAATGAACCTGTAGCATACAACAACAATATAATTGGAAACTATTCTGTTGACTCTTTCTTAGGAAATTTTAATGCTCATACTTCACCTTACTTAGAACATTTTGTTTTATCTCAAGTAGAAAAATTTTCTCAAACAGATAGTTCTAAATGTGTTAATTTTATAGATAGTCCTGTAAATAAATCTTTATTTTGGAAGTTATTTTTTGACAGTTCTAAGTCTAACAAGGGAGAAGGAGCAGGATGCGTATTAGTCAGACGAGAGGGAAACAAAACTATGCTAACTTGTAGACTCGAGTTCGATTGCACTAATAATACTGCAGAATATGAAGCCTTAGTCCAAGGATTATACAAAGCAATCGGATTAGATATCAAGTATCTACAAGTCTTCGAAGATTTTGAAATTAAGGTACGAAATACTAAACATTTTCTATGAGGTCATTTAAAGCATTATCAATCTTTAGTACAAGATCTGACTGAAGAGCAACAAAGTACGAACTATGTTTCCCTAAGAGACCTGCGCAGGAGCGAAGCGAGAATTTGGAGTTGCGCAGCCGACTGCGGGCGACCCCTCGGCCTTGAGGCTCTGAGGCCTGACCAGCAGCGATCTGGGCCTTGGCCCCAACCATGGCCCATCCAGACTTTTCCCTACGGGACTCTGAGAAAGCCTTCTCAGATCTGGTAAAATATCTTCCCCCTCACCGCCCTAAACCTGCAACTTCGAAATTTGTAAAGAAACTTGACATTCTTCAGGAAGTACAACTGCCACCAACCCTTCCTCGCATGGCATCTCTATCTCTGGCTGAAAAAGGACTTATTGGGCAATTCACCGGATTATGCCCCTCACCGAGAACTGTGCAAAGATGGGTTAAGCGAAACTAGTCTGATAAGATCCCCGGAAAAATATCAATAAGATTTTGTGGAAAAGGCTATTACACTTTCCACTTCGAATCCAAAGCAGAAAAGGACCTAATCTTCATAAACGGACCTTACTGCATGGATTCTCGAGGCCTTTACCTCAATAAATAGACTCCAGACTTTGATCCGGAGCTGGATATCCCCAACGTGGTCCCAATCTGGGTTCGCCTCCCCCACCTTCTGCTGCATTTTTGGGGGGATGAATCAGTCAAGGAAATAGGTAATGCGGTTGGCAAATATATCGACAGAAGCGAACCCAAGGATAATATGCAGGCCTGTGCAAGGATATGTGTTGAGGTGGACCTAGGGAAAGGATTACCTGAAGCCATCAAGCTAAAAGTGGATGATTGGAGCCATATTCAACAGTTGGACTATGAGCAGATTCCATTCAAATGTAAGGTATGTCATGAATATGGGCACTTTGCCAATAGATGCAATAAGATTACTAATATTGAGAATGAAGAGCAAGATGGACATTGCGAGCCTGTTAAAAAAAAGAAATCTAACCCCCCTTCTAAACCTGCACCAAACCCTGACATCCCTGGATCTTCCACTCAGCGTCCTCCTTCCCCTCCCCCCCTTCCTTCTGGCCTCTCCCAAGATCCACCAATACCTTCATCCTCCAATCCTTTTCTCATCTTATCCTCGGAAGATCCTCTGCCAGATCCTCCCTCTTCGGACCTACCCGACCCCCCCCATCTCCCTTTAACCTCTTCTCAACCTTCCCAGGAGGCCCCTCCTTCCAGATCCACTAGAAGCTCCTCCAAAGAGCATGGAACCACAAGTGATACTCATAAGAAACCAGGTCCAAGTAGGAAATCGGTCAAGCAGCATAAAGATGAAAATACCCAGAAGGACATAACAATGGGATTTCAAACTCCAATAGAATCCTTCATCATTGGGCATCATGAGAAAGAAGCAGCAGGGAAAGATCCTGAGAGGCGAGCACCTCTCCGTACGCCCAATGCATCATGATGAAATTTCTTTCATGGAACAGTAGGGGTTTAGGGCGCCCCTCTAAAATAACAGCCCTGAGAGATCTTCTTTTCAATGAAAAACAAGAAATGGAAAAAATTATTGATATTCAAAAGCAATAATTAGGAGTCATCAGCAGCTCCAGAGGAGCTTCAGGAGGGATCGTTACCATCTGGAATAGTCAGAAATGGAATTGTGATTCAGCTATCATCAACCAGAATTGGATCAGGACCAAACTGGACAGCAAAATGGAGGACAGGAGTCTAATCATATATAACGTATATGTTCCCAATCACTATAGGGAAAAGGAACTCTGCTGGGATGAGTTGAAGGAAAGCATTGAGAGCGAAAGTACCACAAATATTATAATAGCCGGAGACTTCAATCTGATACTCCACGCTAATGAGAAAAGAGGTGGAAATTTTATTCATGACCCCTTTAGAAATCAGCTGGAGGCAATAATACAGGAGAATGAGTTGGTGGATATAATTCCAAAAAATTGCAGATATACTTGTAGCAACCGAAGAATGGGGGCTGGCGACATCATGGAGCGCCTGGACAGATTTCTGGTAAACATATCCTTCCTCTCTACCTTCGCTGTAGGTTACACCAGCATTCTCAGCACCTCTGCCTCTGACCATTACCCTATTTCTCTTACGCTGGAGTCTCACCGTCCTTTAGGACCGATCCCCTTTAAATTCAGCCCGTTATGGACCCAAAATTATTCAGTTAGAGCGATTGTTGAAATGGTTTGGAGACAGCATATAGAGGGGTCGCCAAGCTATATTTGGGAGACTAAAATCAAGAATGTCAGGAGAGCTCTTAAGGATTGGGCCAAAGACAACTATCAGGAGCCAGAGGAGACAAAAAAGAAAGTCAAGAAAGCCTTGGAAGAGGTGAAAACTTAGATAGAGGATCACGGGCTTTCCCCTCAATACAAAACTCAGGAATACGCTCTACAAGAACAGCTTATGTATGTCAACAGAGAGGAAGAAATTAAGTGGAGGACCAAATCCAGGCAATTATGGTTGTAGGGAGGGGATAAAAACACAGCCTATTTTCACAAACAAGCCACTTCCCGAAAGATAAGGAATAACGTCAGCTCCATCATTGATAACGAAGGAAACAAGCACAGCAATCAAGAAGACATAAAAAAGGCAGCCTCCTCCCATTACATGGATCTTCTTACCAAAAGCCATGGAGAGGAAGATTATTTAGATTTGCTTCAATATCTTCCTAAGGGCATCACCAAGGATCTGAATGATATGTTAAACCGTGAAATTGATGAAGACGAGATCAAAAGAACAATCTGGACTCTGCAGCCAGATAAGGGACCTGGGCCAGATGGATTCCCCATCTGCTTTTATAGGGAATTCTGGCATCTGATTAAGAAGGATTTAACAAAAATGCTCAGAGGGGTGCAAAGAAAAGGGAAAATGGGAGGATTCACCAACTCCACCTTCCTCGCTCTCATACCCAAAGAGAATAGGCCCACCTCTTTTTCTAGATTTCGGCCAATATCCCTATGCAACTCCTCTTATAAAATATTTACTAAAACTTTAGCCATAAGACTCAAGCCTCTTCTCCCAACTCTGATATCTAAAAACCAAGGCGGATTTATATCTAATAGACAGATTCACGATTCCATAATCTTGGTTCAAGAAGCCATTCGTTCAAGCATTTCCAGGCAAGAAAAAGGATTCGTGCTAAAACTCGATTTAGCCATTGCCTTTGATCGAGTAAGACACTCCTTTTTATTCGTTGTCCTAAAAAAGATGGGCTTTGAATTCTCCTTTATTAACACCATAGCTGCCTGTATTTCTGGACCTTGGATATCCCCCCTGATCAATGGCCACCCATGTGAAGCATTCCAATCTTCTAGGGGTCTTAGACAAGGCTGCCCTCTATCCCCTTACCTCTTCATTCTCATGGCGGAATCTTTCAGTCAAGTCTTGTATCACAACAGAAGAGTGGGCCTCATAACCCGAATCAAATATGGAAACGGAGTCAATAACATCAACCACTCTCAATTCGCAGATGATACTCTTTTGTTTGGGGGAGCTTTGACCACTATAGCAAGGCGTTTCAAGACCCTTCTTGATCAATATATGGACTGCTCAGGAGGGGCTGTTAATTATCAAAAAAGCTGTGTCTATGGTTGGAATATAACCAACCAAGTGGCCCACAGTATTTCCAGCATATTTGGTGTCACATATAAAATAAAGTGGGAACATTTCTCTTACTTAGGCATGCCTGTGAGCCTGAGACCTTTTAAGGCGGAGACCTGGAATGAGATCATTGACAAAGTAAAAAGGAAAATACAGCAATGGGGAACACTCTGGCTCAATCTGGTAGGCAAACTCATCCTTCTTAAGTCAGGTATAACTTCCCTCCCTCTTTATCACTTCACTCTTTATCAGGCTCCTGCTACTTTCCATCATAAATTGGAAGTAGCCCTTCGACATTTTTTGTGGAAAGGGGGAAAGAAAGAAAATAGTAGGTTCAAATTGGTAAATTGGAAAAATGTAATCCAATCTCAAGACAGAGGGGGCCTAGGAATTAGAGCCCCAAAAGTCCTCAACCTTGCCTTCGGGGTGAAAATGGTTTGGAGGTTAATTACTGGTCCCGTAGCCTGGTGGAAACAAGTTATGGAGACCAAATACCTCAACTCTCCCAGACAAAAGCTTCTTGACGCCAACATACCCAACAGAGACTCCTCCAAAATCTGGCGTTTATGTAAGAAAGCCTTTCATATCCTCAAGCAAAACACTTCGAAGGTCCCTGGGGGGGGGGAAGCATCAATTTTGCTTCAGATAGGATCATGGGGCTCCCACCTTTGAATACTATTGAGGATGCAATTCCCATCATCCTCTTTCTTAACAGCAGAGGCCTCCACAATATTGATCAAATTTCCAAATGGGATCCATGTTCTCATGCATGGACGGGCTGGGCCTTCCCTGATACCCCAGCTGCCCTAGAAGCCAGCCTCAACGCCCTCAAAAAACATCTCCACAACAGGGCTCCAATCAAAAAAGATGAAGTCGACTGTCTCTGTTGGGACCCCTCAGGTTCGATATACACCATGAAATTAGGCCACCATTACATCTGTAATAGCACTTTCCAGATGCCCCTGTGGAATCACTAGAAAATTACTTGGAGATCAGAAGCTCTTCCAAAGATAAAAAAAAATTATACGGCTCCTTTTAAAAGGAAAAATCCTTACAGCAGAGAACTTGAGTAAAAGAGGAACCAATGTACCCTCAAGATGTCCTAACTGTTGTAATGTTGAAGAAACAATGTATCATTTATTTGTAGAGTGTCCCTTTTCCAGCGAGTGCTGGAGACAACTATCCTCCCTTGGCAACATTATTTGGAATCCCCAGTAAAGCATAGCCGAGACAATCTACGTTTGGAAGAAAAGCTGCCCTTGGAGAGAAAAACGGAGCAGTTTGGCGAAAAGAGTTTGGGACGCTCTCCCTCATACTCTGCTATGGCGAATTTGGTTGTCCAGAAAAAAAAAAAAAAAAAAAAAACCCAAATGTATGAATTACATGCAGTAAAGCGAAAAGCCTGGCCTAGGAAGCAATCACAATAAACACTACAGAGAAAATCCAAGCAACAAAATTCACAGTGGAGGAACGAAACATCATCAGCTATATTTTGGAAAGGAAATACCAAATCCAAGGTGATTCAATGAAAGGCAGGCTGAACCAAATACATAACAGAGCTTGGGAAATTAGACTTCCAGAACAAGAATTTAAGATTTGGGTACAGCGGAGCAATTGCCATTCGCTCTTCTTCGACAGAGCCTCCAAATCAAATCCAGGTCAAGCTGGAGCAGGAGGGCTTATCTTGGATGAAAAAGGGGACCCTATTCTCAGCTATGAATGGAGCTTAGGCAAAAGAACTAACAATAGTGTTGAGGCCCTGGCCTTATATCAAGGCCTCACCCAATTGAGAAATTTGGGAATCAAAAAGGCTATGATATTTGGGGACTCCTCAATTACTATTCGCCTAATGATTCAGAACCGGAGCTCACCCAACTCCATTCTACAACAAGTCATTCATCATAACGGGTTCCTCCTCAAAAATTTCGAAGAAATTCAGTTCTTTCACATCCTCCGAAATCTAAATAAGGAGGCAGACGATAGAGCAAACAAAGCCTGCGAAAGGCATATTGGCGCCCTCAGATGCAACGTCGTTGAAAGCTTTCAACCCATTCCATGAGGAAAACACCTAAAAGAAGCACCTTTCCCATCACTGTTGAGGAAGCTTGTGAAGGTATGACGCATCCAGCCTTCAGGACGAATCTCTGCAGTTCCAGCGTAGAGACTCAGACTCCATCTCCCTCAAGTAACATCAACTCTCCTACTGACGACGGAATGAGATTTGGGAACAGACCATTCTTGGATCCTCTGCAGCCGAACATTACCCCTGTGACTTGTCCTTCTATCATCTGTTCACTCCCGCTCCATGATATTTTAATCCCTCTCCTTCTACCTCTCAACACCCATCAGTCTCCTTCCTGTTCTGCAGCTCCTTTGCGTCAAAGTTTTCTTTGTGCACGCGCTGCCTGCCTCTTTTTTGAGCTGAAGATTCGAAGCCTGACGAGCCAGCTCTCTATTCGGACCACATCCTCCCAGATAATCTACTGTCTCAGAGCGTTTTATTTCATTTCTAATGCATCCTACCTCCTTCTTCGCAGGCCTTCGGTTCCACTGCTCAACATTTCCACTCCTCCTTGTTACTGTTGTTTTAAACTTTTTCAAGTCCCCTCTTATCGTCTGTCACAACAACGTTTACTCAGCTACTTCCTCACCTTCATTCTCGCTCAGGAGCTCTGCCAAATAACCGGCCCGGTATACTCTTCTGCTGACCTCTCAGATTGTGCAGATCATCTTATTATCATCATCACCATACTTCCCGCTTCCATGCGCCTTTTTGCATTTCACCCCATCCCTTCTCTCAACTTTCGCTGCTCCTTTCCAATCCATCACTCTTCAGCAAATATGGCACGTAGTGAAGACTGTCTGCATTGTGCAGACCTGCAAGCAGAGCTCGAAGAGGTCCGAACTCAGCAGTCCATCTTGGATGAGCAGCATAGGATTTTAGAATCAAGACTGGAAGAGCAGAATCGTCAGCTAGAAGATCAGAACCGAAGGATTGAAGACCAGAACCACCTCATGAACGAAAAATACAGGGCTGAGATTGACCTCTTCCTGCACAGAGTCTCCTCTCTGCAAGAGCAGTTTCGTCAACTCTCCAATCGCTGTTGTCATGCTGAAGAATCTATTTATATCCTTCAGTACATGATGGAAAAGAAAAACACAGTGGCAACCAGTTCTTCGAGTGCCAAGCAGGATGGAGTGGACAAACAGCCAGAAGAGTCCACTACCAGACAAATCCGCCACATTTTCATAGACTAAATGTTTTGCAAATGCCTTCTTTTGTTGTTTACTTTTATAAGAAGCTATAGTTGCAATGTAATAGTTCGCAGCAAAAATAGTAGGAAAAAGATCAAGAAGATAGCTCCTTTTTGTAAATCTCTTGATCAAGTAAGCCATTGGCATCCAATGTACTTAAGGAGACTGAACTCCCTCATCTTTTTCAGAACTTAATACAACAACCGAAATTGTTAAAAAAAAAAAAGATCTGAATGAACATTTTATAGCATTCAATATTTCATCAATCCCCAAAATCCAAAATGCCAGTGCTGACCTCTTAGCAAATGTAGCTTCCAAGCTCATTCCCTCAGAATATTATAGCTCAGACATATTTTCAATTGAATTAATCTTTAGACTCTCGATTCCTAGTAACATTACCAATTGGAGAATTTTCAACGATGATCCTAAGATTGTAAGCTTCCTCACATTAGAGGGATCTTACACTAATAAGATAATTAACAAAGACCAACATGATAAACAATTGCAACAAGATAACACTAATAATTCTATGCCAAAATCAGTAGTCAAACTAGAAGACCTATATGATTTGAAATATTGATTCAAAAGATCTACCAATTCAAAACTTCAAAATTCAACTCTGAACTATGAATTAGTAAATCTAGGAACTGATACCAAGCCACAGAATATCAACCTAGGTCTTGGCCTAGCCCCTGAAGAAAGATTAGCATACGTTCGTCTCCTAAAACAATACAAAAGTGTCTTTGCCTAGAACTATGATGAACTTAAGGCTTACGACACTTCTATCATTCAACATACTATCCCAATGATAAACGATGAAAAACTTGTCCAGAAAAATCTAAGAAAGATCCATCCTAATCTAGAGAACCAGATCAAATATGAACTCAATAAATTATTGAAAGCCAAAATCATTTTTCCCGTTCGACATTCTAAATGGGTTTCCAATATGGTTCCCATTAGAAAGAAAAACGGAGACATTAGAATTTGCATTGACTTTTGAAACCTTAACAAAGCCTTCCAAAAGGATAATTTTCCTTTACCTCCCATGGAGCAAATATTATAGGCAATTGCAGGATCAGAATTAATGTCCTTCTTGGATGGTTTCTTTGGCTACAACCAAGTTTTGGTCCATCCCGATGATCAATTAAAGACCACATTCAAAACAAAATGGGGTACTTATGCATATCAAAAGATGCCTTTCGGTCTGATCAATGTTGGCACCACATTTCAAAGGGCCATGGACATCACATTTAAGGGATTAGTAAAAAAATTAGTAGTAATCTACTTGGATGATATAACTGTATATTCCAAAAAATGAGGTAATCATCTCAGAGACTTAAAACATATCTTCCACTGTTGCCAAAGGTATGGAATTTCACTTAATCCAAAAAAGTCCTTTTTTGCATTAAGTGAAGGAAAACTTCTTGGATTTATAGTGTCAAAATCTGGAATCCATATTGATCCCAACAGAATCAAGGGGATTTCCGAAATACCCTTGCCTCACAATAAGAAAGCTATGCAATCTTTCCTTGGCCAAATTAATTTTGTAAAGAGATTTGTTCCTGACTTTTCAAGGATCGTATCTCCCTTACAAGCAATGATTAAAAGGAATTCAATACTCAAATGGGGCCAAGACGAATATGAAGCATTTAATTTGATTAAACAAGCAATTGTAAACGCTCCATCTTTAGCAACTCCAAACTTTTCCAATCCTTTCATTTTGTATACATTTTCCTCTGATATATCATAAGCTGCAATACTCACTCAAGAAAATAAAGAAAAGGCAGAAGCCCCAATTTCCTTTTTCAGTTCAAATCTACAAGGGGCTGAATTAAATTATTCTGACGTCGAGAAACAAGCTTATGTTGTTTTCAAAGCGATCAAATATTTCAGACCCTTTCTGCTTAAAACCCATACAAAAATCATAGTACCATTTCCAACGGTAAGAAATATTTTAGTACAGAAAGACATGGGTGAGAAAAGAGCCAATTGGGTTACTGCCTTACAAGACTACGATGCTGAAATTAAACCAACAAATATTGTAAAAGGTCAAGGCTTTTGCAAAATGCTAGCTGGAGCATCACTTATTTCCGAAACACCATCTATAGAAGTACAAATGTATGAGGTAAGCCTAAATGATATTGAATCATTATAAGTTGATATCATATTTTATCTAAAGAACAGATATGCTCCTTCAAATCTAGATTATACAAAGAAAAGAGCTCTAAGATTGAAGGCCAAGCAATATCAGCTCGTAAACGATGTACTCTTTAGGATGAATTATGACTCTGTCCTCCTTAGATGTCTTGAGAAATCTGAAGCTGAAAAGGTGTTACAGGAACTCCACGATGGACCAGCGGGTGGACATTATGCTGGAGATGCTACAGCACATAAAATCCTGTGCGCAGGCTATTATTGGCCTACAATATTCAAAGACGCACATAGCTATGTAAGGAAATGTCAAGTTTGTCAAATTGTTGTAGGAAGACAAAAGAAACTATCATTTCCTTTGCAACCAATCAACATTGAGCAACCTTTTGATCAATGGGGATTGGATATAATAGGTGAGATCATTCCACACTCTTCTAAACAACATAGGTATATCCTTACAGCTACAATTTATTTCACTAAATGGGTAGAAGCAGTTCCCCTCAAGACAGCTAATGTTGAACATATCATTGATTTCATAGATCAGTTCATAATCACCAGGTTTGGTTTACCCTTTGCTTTGATGTTTGATAATGC
This sequence comes from Pinus taeda, assembly GCA_000404065.3. Taxonomy (NCBI): domain Eukaryota; kingdom Viridiplantae; phylum Streptophyta; class Pinopsida; order Pinales; family Pinaceae; genus Pinus; species Pinus taeda. The sequence continues at coordinate 12,382 of APFE030817819.1, read as the reverse complement.
ATCATATTTCTCTCGCAATGCTATGACTAAATTTGCCCTCAAAAGAGGTTTTAAACTTAAATAGTCTGCCAATTATTACCCAGAAGGGAATGGATTAGTTGAATTAATGAATAAAAACTTAATCAGAATCATTACACGAACCATCGATCAAAATCATAAGAATTGGCACAAATATTTAATATATGCTCTATGGGTAGACCGAATAATGTAAAAAGTCTCCATTGGTACTTCTCCCTTTAATATAGTTTATGAGAAAGAATTAGTCCTTCCAACTCATCTAGCGATTCCCTCTTTGGCCTTAGTTCAATCTATTGACAAAACACCAACTCCTTCCTTTCAACTAAGGCAGCTACAAATCCTTAAGCTAGAAGAGCAACAAGAATAGGCTAAAATAACTTATGCTCATCACTAAGCATTAGTAAAAGCTTCTTTTGATTCAAACATGATATCCAGAAAGGACTTTCAAATTGGAGATTTAGTCTTAAAATGGGATAAGGCTCATGAGGAAAAGGGCAAACATACAAAATTCCAGCAAATGTGGCTTGACCCTTTCCAAATTGCAAAAATCATAGGTCCATCTACTTTTATGTTACTAGATTTAACAAGAAAAAGAGAATCTTTACCTGTTAACGGGCAGATCCTCAAAAAATACTTTCCATAGGAGATCATTCTTCTATTTTTTGTAAATTAGTCTTTCCTTTATTTTTGATCATAAAACTAGTTGTAAATGGTTACATTTGGAATTCACGAAAAAGATAAGCATTTCTTTTAGATTTTCTTTTTTTGCTTGTATAAATAGAACTGATTTGGAAAATTAGTCATTATTATTGAAAGGTACATTCAAAGAGTATAAATCTGAAAAATGATACTAGTTTCAACCTTGTAAATTTTGATAAAAAGCTACCTTTAGTAGGAATTTGTTTTATATTAGTCAAATGAAAGGTATCATAAACAAAACAAAGATTCTCTGTAGAAAATCTCTTTCCAAAAACTCTACAATTGTCGTCTAGAGTTATTCTTAAAGAAACAATGAATTCCTCCCCACTGAGGGAATTATGAGCTTCAAGGCAAATCCAGCGATACACTTTAACTTAAAGAATAAGAAGTCTCATCACGAGCCGAATTATCATGATCATAAGATATTATAGCTTGCTGACTTTGCCAAAACTGCATACCACAATAGGGCAATGACTCAAGACTGTTGCAATCAAAAGACAAGGGGTCTCATCACGAGCCAGCTTGTTCAGCAAAGTTATAAATCAAGTGAGTGGCATTGTCATAATTTGGCTACCAAACCAAGGCATTTTTCTTTAACAAATTAAAAAGAAAATAAAAGTAAATAAGTGTGGATATGGATTTCCCTTTGAAAATCATATACTTCTCCAAGTAGGATACAAGATCATTGTTGGGTAACAAGTAACCTAGTCGAGGCTATAAACGTATGTTGGATGCAGAGGCTATACTACGACAAATGAGCATATTTAAAACTGATTTACAGGGAGAACTTTGTTTTTATCTTTACAAACCAAGTAGTGACTGATGTAAATACAATGACTAGCTCTAGGAAGTTAAAAAATACAAAGTTAACATAGAAGAAACAAACTATCATTGACAGCTGAAAGCATGATGTACACTATCTTTCTATAATAAAGTTTGATTTTCTCGAAAAGTTTTATGTTTTGGAAGTTTACAAAATCAAAAGAAAAACAAAGATAACTGGTTCTTCGAAGTGAAACGCCAATTGTTGTGGCCAGCAACAACCCCCTTCTTATTTAGTTTTATTACTAATACTAAATAAGTGGGGAACCTTTATCCAAAAAATTAAAAAAAAAAAAATTTAGTACTTGTATTTCTTTTTTAAATAAATATTACTATCATAAACTTAGGAGAATACCCGAAAAATCAAAAAGTTCTTAAGTTTTATGATAAGTTCAAACAAAACCATTCTCTCAATAAAGAGCATCGCATCGCAGAAAGGTAATGGATGCCATCCTACCAACGGAATCCTAAAATTGCGAAATCGCGATGCGAAATCATGCACTTAAAACACTTATCGCATCACATGCCTCAAATGTCACTTAAGGTGAAATGCCTCAAATCACCGATACACAATGGTGCATCTCGCAAATCGCATATCGCAGAAAACACATGGTAATGGATGATTGCCACATGCAACGGATTAGCGATATTGTGATCTGCAATATTGCGAAGCAAATCGCAAAATCACCTTATCACAGATCTTTAGGGTTCATCATTCAATTTTTTTTCCCTTAAACTGATGTCCAGTTATACGCGTTAATGTTAATCAATGAGTTAGTTGGTAATCATTAATTAAATAGGGTTTTGATCTCATCGAAGGGCCATTTCACGTAAGGTGATATATTTTATAAGATTTCAACATTTAAAGCTTTCTTGTCACCTTTTTCTTATCATTACTCTTGCCTCATTTGTAAATTGCAGGAGCGAAAAGCAGAGAGGTATACATAGCAGTGTTCAGAATATTATGGGAAAGAAGGGTAAAGCTACGAGTTCTAAAGATAAGGAAATGACGCCCTTGTACACAGACACCACCTGCAACAGAGATGCCAGTGTTACTACTTGGGAAAGCATGCACAACCTACTTGAGGAAGAAAATCCTAGAGTAATGGAGGTTACAGCAATTGCAGATTCACGCGTTTCGTCTGAGGCATCGATTACAGAACTAGCATGTTCGTTCTTGCACCAGATAGGAGTGGGGCCCAAGATTCTTCCATAGATGGACATGGTCAAATGGGTACTGGATAGTGTTGATATCACAAACCAACAATTTAAGACTCAAAGCCAAGAACTCATGGAGTCGTTCTTTCCACAAAATTTAAAGTTTATATCCTCTAACAAAAAGTGCTCAAGAGGTGAAAAATAGCACTTGGGAAGCCCGGATCGAGAAACGGAGGCAGTTTCCAATGCGCGATTAGCACTTATGCTAATCGCGCATCACTGGGAAAAAACCATTGAAAAGGAAAGCCTCAGATTACTCAGTCGCCTGTAAACTCGGAAAAGTGTAGAAAAAAAAATGTTAAAGGCTAAAGGCAAAACTCGAGCCCTAAAACCCGTGGTATTTACCAGAGAAATTCTTAAGGTGGTATGTAAATATCAGAAACCACTCCAGGATATTTACCAAATGTACAACATCTACAAACAAGTTGGAGACAGAAGGCTCAAGAAAGAGCGGAGTCCATCAAAAGGTTAACCAAGTTGAATTGGGATTCTTACTGGACATACTTGGTAAAACCACACAACCAGTGCATGACTCTCAAATGTATCATTAACTCTGCCAAGAAGATGGAGCCAACACTTGCCAATTCCGTTTTCACAGGTTAGCTAAAGTCGGAGGTCATCTAGCCAACTCTCCTCAAGCAAATGTTGAACACTTGCGACTTCAAGGAACAGATACATAGATAGTTTATTTCCAGTTTTTGTTTTAGATTCAGTTTTAGTTTTAGTTTGCTTTATTTTTGCCTGAAATGACGACGGTCATTTAAACTGTTTCCTACATTTTTGTAATAAACTATTTTTAGATTTAGTTAGTAGTATTTAAACCCTTCTCATGCATTTAGAGAAGGGTCCTGAAATTTATCAAAAAATTGTCCTCAGAACATGCACTTTTGCACCCTCCGAGGAGGTTTTGATGAATGAATCAAACAAGATTTATTGATATCTGTGTTTAATATCTACTACTGAAATTGCACTTTTGTACTCTTAGTTGATGTTAGACTAGGAAGAGATAGATAATTGTTGTTGAAGATTATGAGTAGAACTTGTTATAAATGGTACTTTTATCTCTTAACAATTTCTGCTTATGCGTTGAGGTGATATTCAAGTTCAGTTATTTACATATGAATGCTTGAATGCTTGAGTTATCATTTGGCACTTCTGTACAGTGATAGCTCTTCTATTTATGCTTAATATATGAGTAACTTATTATGCGATATGTTTTTCACAATTGTTTCGTCTAGCTTTTCATACGAAATGGTTTATCTTATTGAATTCTTTTCTCATAGCAATTGAATGATCTTTATTACCAATTTCCATTAGAAATTATTTTATATCGCATAACTAAAAGATTAAATCCTGGGTTAGTTTTAGAATTAGATATTTCTATTCATTAGAATACAGTTGCATGTTGATAAATTAGATTTAGAATAAAATCATTTTGCTTAGAAATTATTAGAAAGGAAATATAATTCTCAACACACACACACATAAATTGGGAAACTGGTCCCATATCCCCAGTCGAACCCATTATACCAAACGGAAAAGGAGTTGCTAACCACGGTCCGGACCAGGTGGGTATCCCCCTTGTTGTAGACCCGATTTTTGGGGCTTCAACTGGTGGTAAGAGTAGTTGTAAACTTCTTTCATCTTTGTCTGAGTTCATTTTTGCTTTAAGAGGACAATTTTATCCATTGGGTTGCAGGAAGAAGGCCATGATGGAATGGCAACATTTGAAACGAAGCAAAGGTCAAACTTTTCAAAATTTTACAGAATATTTTTGAAAACAAGCATATGCATTAAATGTTCCACTAGGCACATTTGAGACAATGATGAAATATATTGGCTCTTTGCATAGTATTTTAACCATTCGTTGTTATTATTTGAACCAACGTCTCTTGATGAAGCTAGTGTGAAGGTCATACATATAGAAAGTAAGGAGAAGCATGAACAAGATGACTGCGCAAAAATGACAACAACAACTAAGAGAAGAGGAGAAAATACCTCTTGTACTCATTGTGAGAAAGAAGGAGAATTGTTGGAAATTGCATCCAGAATTGAGACCTAAGAGGAACGGCAGAAAAGGAAAGCAAAAGACAGTTGCAACTATGCAACATGACCAAGAATCTGAATCTCAGGATGATGAGAAGATCATATCTATGGGATTTGCAGACGATGGACCAATTGACCTAGGATCAGACTCAGGTGATGAAATAAAGATTGCAACTCTTGGGATTGTAGGGGATGGGCCCATCAACTTTGGATTTGATTCAAGCAATGAGACAAAGATTTCAGCTGAGATTGTACCAAATATGAAAATGGAACCAAATGTGGCATGGCTCCAAGAACTCGAAAACATCAACCAAAGAACTCAAGCAGAGAATGATGAACTAATGATACTCCTATAAGAAGTAGAGTAGAAGAAACAAAGGTTGCAACATCAATTACAAGCCAAGTAAGAGGCCTTGGAAAGGTTGCAACATAACAAGCCTAAGGTAAAAAGTGATTCTTCAATTTCATGTACTTTTTATGATGATGATTTCATTGCTTTTGAGAGACATACTACAAGAATTGGATCAAAGTTGTTGAAGAATATGGGGTATCACGGGAAGGGCCTCGACATTAATGGCCAAGGCATTGTGAACCCCATCAAAGTGGACGAATTGCCTCGTTATGCAGGACATGGATATGTCAGAAAGGAAGTCAGTGAATGCTCCAAGACATCCAGTGACCAATCAACGATAGATGAGGAGAGCCACTCATCACATTCCAGTGATAGTGAGGGTTCCAAGAGCACTTATCAGAGGTGCACTAGGAGGAAGCGTTCCAAGATCATCCAAAAAGTTTGGAGGAGAAAGAATCACTGTAGTCACTGCAACAAGGTTGGACACCAGAGAGCCACGTGTCAGATGCTCCATGACCAGAAGACACCATTCAAGGGGCTAGTTAGCAAAGATGTTCAACAAACAAATCCACCACATTCGTGGTGGTCCACTTTACTGAGTAATATGTGGTTTTACCAGGTATAGTAGCTTTTCATTGCCTCCTTTTGCAAATCATGCATTGCAAATAAATTATAAAAGTAATGATATGTTTTCCATTACTTACTAAGAAACGATGATGTTTTGGCCTTTTCTGAGTAGCTAGGGTATTGGTTTCTTTTATAATGTAAACTTGACCAAAGAGTGTCTTATAAACTCCTGGAAAGAATGGGGTTGTTTGAGTCATGTTTGGTTTTGTATGTGATTACAAAGAATGTACCAGATTTAAATACAAAACATGTGTTGATAGTATATCTTGACAAAGACACAGGAAGTGTGTTGGATGTGTTCATGCTTTTGGCAGTCTAAAATATCTTTAAGTGGGGAGGAATGATCCGGGAGGATCCAAAAATACAAGTGGCCTTGAAAATAGCTCAAAAATCAAAGTTGTCAAATGGAAGAGCAAATAGGACCAGATCATAGTGCTCATCGCCCTGATTCCAATGGTGTGAATGACACTCAAATTCGAGTTCGTATGGTCGAGATATGACTGGTAAAAATTTTGGTCAAAGTGGACAATCGGTAGGCTTAAGGAGGCTACAAGTTGACTGGGACCGGGACACGAAATTTGGCTCTTGAGAATGGGTGAAATTGTAGGATGGTTAATTTTTCTATGAAACCCTAAAATTTGCAAAGTTGGAAAAGATCGATTGGTTATATATATATTATATATATTTATTATATTATATATATATTACTATAATAATTGTGGGGGGCAGGCTACCACCCCCATCACCCCTACTCTGCATTTAAATATGGCTCATATTATTAAATGGTAAACATTGTATATGGGTAAGGTCGAGGCCACGTGGTGCAAACCCCACCCACCAAACAAACACCATACATAAACTGTAATTAGAGACTGGCGAGACTCCAACCCGCCTAGCCTACATGGTCGGCACCCACTGGGCAGTCTCACAACCACCAAATGAAAACAACTGAGTATTCAACGTGGTCACATGTCAATCGTTAACCGAAGGTTCCGGCGGTTAACAAACCACTTCCATATTTATATTGCGTTACAACAAAAGTGTCAAGGTGAGGTGTCGGCGGGGTTTGGAATCGCTGACCTCCCCACCTCAATTACTTCGTCTAACCAACATGCCAGGGGTGGTGGCTTTGTAAATTTCTCCACCCGACTGCTATATAATATTCCATTTCTCATATGCATGGAAGGATCTAGCGAAAGAGGAACAGAACTAAGAGGCAGAATCACGCCAAGCAAAACTAGGAGTGGCCCAGGGGCCCAAAACCCTTGGTAATTTTTTAAACATTATCTTGTCAACATTTGACTTCTTATGATTTTTTTGTTGTATTTTACTTCAAAATTAAAACTTTTGAAAAAGGTAAGATTGTTTGAAATTAGCTTCCAATACCATATGGTAACTATATATATATATATATATATATATATATATATATATATATTATATATATCACAACCACATAATAAATTGTGTTGATATAAACTAAAGCATAAACTTAATATTTTTTTATTATAACCCTACATTTTTTATTATAAATATTTTTAAAATTTAATATTTAATTCATTTAAAACTCTATAATTTATATTTTTTTAAAATTTAAAATAAAGTATTTTATTTATTTGAAAAATACTATAAATTATTTTTATTTTATACATATAAATAATTGAAAAGAGGAAAATAAAAAGATAAGAAACCCTAGAAGCTAAAACGAGAAAAAACTAAACCAAAATATGTTTTAACTTCGAGTTTGAAATATCATACATAAATTTTATATATATATATAATTTATCTTAGGAAAGTTGCCTTACTGAAACATTTGCGTTTAATTATAAACAAGTGTTTATTACAAGTTGTCCAAAACACTATTGAAATACTAAATGATACCTAATTATTTCAATTGTATTTTTATAAATGAAATTAAAAAACTCCTTTCCGAAATATATATCAAAGTTATGATCATATTTACCTAATGGAAATGCATCTTTTAACATTTTTAATGCTTGAGTAAAATAATCATTTTTGTTGTTGAGCTTTTCCATGTAAATTTGTGCAACCTATGAAAATTAAATTTGAGGAAAGGAGTAAAAGTCATATTTTTCAAATAATTATGAAAAACTACATAGTTGATAAGTGGATGATAAGGCGAAGTTGTCCGAACAATATTGAATATCTGCATTTACTTGTTGAAAAGGCTTCCTCCAAAATTCAATGAAGCCTCTATCATTATTAGATCGAAATAACTCTTTGGTAGCCCTGTTTTCGAAAGTCCCATGGTGCAGTAACAACTAAAAAACTTATTAGTTGTTTCTTCTCATTTTAGATTATTTTAGTAGAAAACAAATAAGAAAAAAATTCCTTTTTATTCAAAACAATTAACTACAATTTTAAATGGTGATGGTTAATGGTCAATTTGTCATAAAACATTGTTTGATCTCTCGAAGTAACCTTATCCCTTTCCTTCCTAAGTTGTGCTCTTCCCCTTCAATTCTTTTCATTTTCCTTTTGACATCTTCCATAATGTGTCTGCATTCCACAAATTGATCGACCTTTATCATAATGTCCTATTGAAACTCTAGCCACGTTTCATAAATACGTTATTCTTTTATTTTAAATTAAATATGTTATTCTTTGATTTGCAACCAAAAACTCATTCAAATACTTTCATGTCATTTGTTGGATGATGTATTAGAAAAATAATATTCTCTTGAAATCAAATCTTTTCTACTCAATTATTTAAAGGTTAAAATTCCTCAAGCCCAATTCCAATATAGACCAGGCCTACGACGTAATTATTATCTATATTAGTATATAAATGTCAAGAAAATCATAATCTAACGAATAAAGAGGTAGAAGAAAAACTAATCAACAATTTATACCAAAATACTTTGAAAATTAAATTAGCTATCAAATTTATAATAGAGGAAATTAATAAGTTCATAGAATAAAATCATGAATGTAACAAAAGAGCCTTGAACCTCATGATTTTTGGTATAGAGAAACAAAATGATGAGAACATGTTAACAATACTCAAGGATCTAAAACATAATTCACAAATTGAAACAACTTCGATCACAAAAGCAACGATGATGGGCAAAATAATCAGACATAAAAATATGTTGATTCATGTTAAGGTAAGTTTTAATTACTGGAAATAAGCTTAGAAGGGCGAGGAACATTTATAAGTGAAGACCTCATTCCAAAATACCAAGTTGAATTAGGGAGGGAAATTCATGTGAATTTGGAAGATTAATGACAAATTCCAATCATTGGACTAGATTCCTCATTTCAAGAGAACCAAAATTGACCTTTGAAGCACTTGATTTGGACAAGGGAAAGTGTATTTTTGAAGTGAAGCCCACATGTACACAAATGGACAACTCAACGCTAAAATGAAATTGGACATCCTTGGAAGCCTATAAATACAAGTCAAGTGACCCTTATTAGGACCTCATCATCAAGCATCTTATTCGTCTATCTTCTTTGGTTTCATTTGCACAAGTCTGAATTTGGCTCGTAGATATCGGTTCATAAAGGTCTGACATTGTAAGGTCTGAATCTCGCATGTGTAATCTAGTGTTTAAATTTGCATTTGCAGGGTTTCCATAAGGAATATTTTGTTGCAACTACAGGAACACAAGCTCATTCATGAGGTTGGATCATTTCAAATGCATGTACATACACTCTCTCCATGCAATTGGAATCCAGGGTTTCACTTTTACAGTTGACCATAGTTAACCGAGGGTGGAAAGTTATCTCTGATCAATATTGTTTATTGGAATATATTTATGACCATTGTTGGGTTGTCTTACTGGATAGGTTTGTGATTGAAGATATGAATAATTGTACTCTCTCTTGCTGAATATTTTATGACAATCTAATAAAAGAATAATTGAAAAGGGCTTCCCCCTTGTGGGATTTTCCCTTGGTCATTGACCAAATACTATGTCTATTGTCTCTTGGTTGTATTTCATTGTGCATCTATATAATTTTTCTATCTACTGTTGCTTTATTATCATTGGTTAATTGAAGAAGTGAAATTATAATTTGGATGTTATTGGAAATTATCGAAGTAATAATTGCAACATGAAACAATTCTTGATGAAACGTTAACATGGAATCAAAGTTGAGGTGAAGACAAGCCCAAGATACATAGAGCAAGAGAATCCATCCTCTAGAGGTTGAATTTTTTGTTTGGTAAAAAATGTTTACCTCATACTTCAAGGATAATGAAAAGTTAGTTGATGCATCTGGATTTGCAGCTTAGAAGATCGGGATCAATGTCACCTTAGATGAGTATGATTTCATGGAATACATGGAAGGAAAGATTTCACCACCACTAGAAAGTGCATCCCAAGATTCCAAGTCCAAGTACAAGAAAGGTGATATTAAAGCGAAGAAGATTATCATTGATTCTTTAAGATATCATTTACTTGTTTATATTTCATCTTTAAAGACTTCCAAATAAATGTACGATAAGATTTTGGGCATGTATCAAGTGAACAATTTGAGCCACATTATGGATTTGAAAAATAAACTCAAATAATCTAAGATGTGCAAAGGAGAGACTATATAATCATTCTTCATGAGAATCACTGAAATTAGAGATATACAGACTACTCAAGAAATCATACCTGATAGGGAATTAGTGATGACTTCCCTTAGTGTTATTCCTTCATTATGGGACATGTCCATTACTTCTATCATCAATATATAAAGGATCCCTACATTTGATGAGCTACTTGCTCTATGCAATCAAAAGGAAATATTGATGATATCTAGGGGAAGAATTCAAAGGCCAAATGGAGAGCCCACTGGATTTTTTACTCAAGGGAAGAATAATGGAAATGGAAATCCATATAATGCAAGAAGACCTTCTCAAGCCAACCAATATTCCAAGGACACAAGAAGATGAGATAAAGATGTTGAATGCTAGAATTTTCATCAAAAGGGTCACTATGCTCAGGATTGCCCTGAGAAGAGAAATGATCCAAGAAGAAACTCTTTAAGGTCCTACAATAATAACCATGGCTACAACAACAATAAGTCATATGATATAAGAGATGATAAAAGATATGGAAGAAGGAATGATAGAAGAATAAGAGACTCTCATAATGATAGTGAAGAAGGATATCGTCCATAAAAGAGGTCAAGAAATCACAGGTATGAAAGTAATGTTATTGATCAATATTAATATATTATTATATATTTTCTTTATTGTTCCTCTCCTCTTGATTCTTGGGATAGTTGGTTGGTTGATAGTTGTGCCTCTCATCATTTCTTTAGGTATAAATAAGTTCTTTCTAATTTGGTGGACAGGGAGTCAAGTTTGAAGATTATTCTTAGAGATAAATCCATTCATCCGGTTAAAGGTTTTGGGTATGTTAAATTTCATTTGGACTCTATGGAATTTTTTTCTTCATGATGTGATGTATGTGTTGAGATTGAATAATAATTTGGTATATATATCTACTTTGGTAGACAAAGGAATGATGGTTTCCTTCATCAAGGGAAAGGTACTCACTTAGCCAGTGGGATCCCCTATGAGAGATGCATTCACATTGGGATCTAGATTTGAAGGAATCTATAGAGTCATTGAAATACCTCTTCTAACATTGGTCCATGATACTAATCATCAAAGAGATCTATGGCACCATAGATTGGCTCATCTACACTATGAATCTCTTCCGAAATTGAAGAAGTTGGTCTTAGGGATTCTTAATAACCAAGCTCAACATGATGGAGTATGTCCAGGATGTGCTAGTGGAAAGAAGTCAAGGGGGGCATTACCCTTTAACAAGAACAAGAAAAATGACATCCTCCAACTCATCATTATTACATATGTGGTTTGATCCTCCAGCTCATTCATTATTACATATGTGGTTTGATCCTCCAGCTCATTCATTATTACATATGTGGTTTGATCCCCACACATTCTCTTAGTGGCCATCTCTACTACATTACCTTCATTAGTGATTTCTCAAGGAAGACATGGATACATTAATTGAAGAATAAGGATGAGGCCTTCAATTTGTTCAAAAATTTCAAGCTTTGGTCGACAATCAAATAGGGAAGAAAGTGAAGATCTCTAGTTTGACAATGGTGGAGAGTACATTTCAAATGAATTCATATAGTTTTGCAAAAAGGAAGGCATAAAGAAAGAGACAATTGTGCTTTATAATCCTGACCAAAATGGACTAGTCAAGAGAAAGAACTGGTCCATTGTAGATGTTTCTTGTACCATGCTCCATGATCAAAAGTTGTCGAAGTTTCTTTGGGGAGAAGCTACTAATGCAATTGTATATGTTCAAAATAGTGCTCCTCGTAAAGCATTAAAGAACAAGACCCTCGAATAATTATTCTTAGGTCTCAAACCTGACATTGGTCAACTCTATATATTTGGATGCCCTTCATATTTCCATGTTCCGAAGGACAAAAGGAACAAGATGGAAGCCACAGGAAGAACATGTATGTTTGTTGGATATTGTAAAAAACATAAAGCATTTAGAATATATATTCCTAGTCAAAGGAAGGTTTAAATTAGCAGGGATGTCACATTCAATGAGGATGTCACCCTTAGAAAAGCAATGGACCTTCCTCTGCCTC
>APFE030817815.1:155090-173219 GCA_000404065.3 Pinus taeda | reverse complement strand
ATATCATTGTGGGAAACTCTGCATTCCACAAACTGAGAGAGCAAAGATAATTAGGGAAGCACACACTTCTCTGATATTAGGTCACTTTGGGGTAAGTAAAACAATTGCACAACTGTAAAGGTTCTGCTATTGGCCGAAAATGAGTGAGACAGTTTCTAGATATGTAAAGGGGTGTGCTATGTGTGCTAAAATCAAGCCCAACAATAGAAAACTAGGCTTGTACACTCCCTTGCCAATTCCTTCTCACCCTTGGGAAAGCATTTCGATGGATTTCGTTGGAGGACTGCCTAAATCTAGGAAAGGTCATGATTATCTATATGTTGTTGTGGATAGGTTCAACAAAATGTGTATTTTGATACCCTGCAGTAAATAGATTACAGCTGAACAAACTGCAAAATTATTCTTTGAACATGTATGGGTTCATTTTCGATTACCGACTTCTATTGTATCTGATCGAGACACCCAATTTGTGGGAAGGTTTTGGTCAAGTCTGTGGGAACTAATGGACACCAAATTAAAGAAAAGCATAACTTTTCATCCACAAACAGATGGCCAGACAGAAGTAGTTAACATGACGGTGATCCAGTTACTGAGAGGATATTGCAGAAAACATCCTAAGCTTTGGGATGAGCACTTGTGCTATGTGCAGCATGCTTACAATAAAGCCAAACAGTCTTCTACATAGAGATCTCCTTTTGAGACCTATTTTGGTTTCATACCAAGGTCTCCTTTGGATTTTGTCTTTGGTAAAGATACCATGGTTGATAAACACAGTGATGTGGACAAGGCAACTACGTTCATTGAAAAGATCCAAGAGATCCACCAGGCAGTACAGGAAAAGCTAGAAAAGAGCGAGGCCAAGTACAAGGCTAGGCATGATAAGCATCGGATGGAGCATAGTTTTCAAGTTGGAGACCAAGTCTGGCTGTATATTAGCAAGGACAGGATGCAAGGTGAAGGTAAAAAGCTAAAACCTATCAGGTATGGAACTTTCAAGATACTTGAGAAGGTTGGTGAGAATGCTTTTTGCCTTGATCTGCCAGCTTACATGCACATCTATTCAGTCGTGAACACAGATTGCTTGAGGTTGTTTGAACCTTCAATGATTGAGGACCCTAAAGAGCGGAGTCAATTACCTTATGTTGATGACCTGCTACTTGAATACCTTAATAAGTTACAGGAAGACACAGTGCTGGATAGGAAGGTGAGAATGATGCGAAGTAGACAAGTGAAATACCTCAAAATTGGGTTTAAAGGTTCAAATCCGAGCAGTGCGAAGTGGATTGAGATTGGACAAGTGAGACAATAGTTTCCTCACTTAGTCGATGCTTGAAGAAAACCAATTTTTGCTGGTCCAAAAGCTTTTTTAGTAGGAAGGTCGTGATCTGATTCAGATCTATAAACAACTGACAAAGAACCCTAACTGTATCGGGATGAAACAAATCTCTAAAGAATCCAAAACAACATCATAAACACCCTGAACCAGTGGCCATAGCAGCCGACGTGGAACAACGAGGACCTCGGTCAAAGCACGCTGACCGAGGCCCATGGAGACCACGTAGGTAGCAAAAGTAGCCCTTGGAAGCCCTGGATTGGGAAAAGGAGGTGATTTTCGATGCGTAATTAGTGCCTAGCGCTAATCGCACATCGTTGGGCAAACAAGGCTAAAATTGAAAAGCCTTAAGCACTCGGTCACGTTGGGAGCCGGAGAACCATGGGCGGAGAAACCAAAAGTGTGAAAGGACAAAGGCGGGACCCGTGCTCTGGAAAATCAATGGTATCAATCCGGGCGTCCTTGAACGGTAAGAGGTTTTGGAGGATAGCGGAGCAATCCTACTTAGAGATCGATGCGTGGCAGCAGAGGTGAGAGAAAAACCTCCGTGATCGTGTGCTCTCAGTCAAGCAAGTCAACCACGCTCGACGTGCGTATGATGTTGGATTTGCAGGAGCCCAGATCAGACGGCTGAAATTGCGCCTGATGGAGGAAGCAGAATCGACATGGGATTAAGCTACATTCTAAAGGAATTTGGAGTCCATTTGACTGCCTTGGTGGAGAAAGAACGCATACACGACATAATGGATGAAATGAACCGACAAATCATGCTAGCACTAGTTAGATGGAGACACGTGGCCACTTCTCGAGCATTCATGCTCACGCGAACAGGGAACTCCAAGCGCAACTGCATAAGGTGAATTGACGCAGGCAGGAGAGGAACCGAACAGGCATAGGGATCGAATGATTAAATCCATGAACAAAGAAAGTAAAAAAAAAGGAATAAGAGGGGATTTTTTAGAGGATTCTGAGCGACCAAGAGAGACAGTGAACAGTGCACCCCAAGAGGAGGACTGAACACAGAGAACAGTAAAGCCAAGTAGAGGAGACAGAGGGTGGAGTTGACCACAGGCAGCATCGAGCACCAGAGAGCTTGAAGATTCAACCTTTCCCATAGAGGAATCTGTCTGGATTGAGCATCACATTTGGCTCTTTCCACTGTAGACCAAGGGTCATAGAGCTGGTAGTTAGAGAACGAGTCTGTGTACTCCGAGTGGCTTGCGGAATCTAAGAACCACTCTGCCAAGAAAAATCTACTCTCAGGAGAACTCATATTGAGTCCTTGTATTGTAATTTCTCTGCTGTAAGATACAATAAAACAAAGCCACCACTGAAGCTGGACCGGAGACGTAGCCTTGGAGAATAGGGTGAACTCATTATTAAAAACTATTTGTGTCTTGTGTTACTTATTGTATTTCTCTATTGTCTTTCCACTTATTTTCTGTGTATTGGCAATCTGATCAATCCGTTGTTTCAATAACACAGAACACACACCAGCACATGAGTTTGTAATACCTTTTGTTTAACAAATCTTCAAATGAGGTCACTCATAGGGTGATTATCAGATCATTTATATTCAATTCTTTTCTAAAGAATATCATCTTGATTAGATATCAATTTTGCATCAACACTAGTTTATGTTGCTAGGGTTTCTCTCCACCTTTTTTATTTAACTATTTTTAAATGTATTTATATTATTCACCAACTTTTTCACATAAATTCATATTTTTGTTTTTCATTTAATTATTTTAAAATGTAGTTATATTATTTTCCATGCTTTTGCCCCCAAATTCATATTTAACACAAATCTTGGAAATATTGTTTTTAGGTATTCTTCCATCTGCATAAGCATTTTCTCTAGAGCCCACACACTCACTTAATAGTTGTTAATTTCTCCAACAACTCCTCATCACCTAATAGTTCTTAATTTCTCCGACAACTCCTCATGTAGTGGAGGTCAACCTCCAAAGCCAAACTCTTTAATTTCTCGAACAACTCCTCAGGTAGTGGAGGCCAACCTCCAAGGCCAAACTCAACATTCCTGTGGTGCATTACCTTGGCAAGGTTTTTTTTTATTATTATTAGTATGATTCCAATGCTCACATATCACTTTTCTTTCAATTAGTGCTTCTATTCTCGGAGGACAACGACTCCCTTAAATTCACTCTCCCAACAAAACATGTGTGGCACTTTTTTCATTACTTTACATCGTAATTAATAACATATAACGCTAAGGGACGTTAGGATGTCAAACTTTATTATTTTATGTGTGGTTTATTTTTATTAATAAAAATGTTAGAGTTGAAAAAAGAGGATAGCTAACAACAAATTATGAACCCGAAAACTTGACACGAGGAAATATCCACTTTGGGTGAATATTACCTTTTGTTGTTATAGTTAGTCTTCCCGAGAAAGAAAAGTTGGAAAGATGAAGTATTAAGATGTGATTAGAAAGATGAAGAATTAAGATGCGATTATAAAAATAAGGATAGGAGAAAGAGCAATCAGGATATTCTTCCTTGCAATGTGTGATATTTGCCAACTGTGATTCTTCTCCCTTAAGCAGTTGCCTCCATCTTTATTGAAATGCGTATCAAAAACTTGAAGAGCCAAGATTCGTTATCCAAAACAATGAAGACGTAAGGTTTTGGTATTCCGGGGGATTCCTTTCAACATCCTTGGTATTTTCGAAGGACATTAAGCGAAAGTTCCAGACGACGAGAGGTTAGGGCGAAGAGAAATAAAACAATATACAACAGTGATTCTTCACTTTCTTGTGGTTGCCCGCATCTGTGATGTCCATGTCCTTTCACATGGGCATGGGTGTGGAAGGGGCATTGACATCCATTAAATTACAGAGACGATGTTGTCATTGTGCATGGAATCGAAATCGCCTCACCTGGGGCGCACAGAGTGAGATGTTTTTTACTATTAACATATTACGAATACTTTATGTTTTATGAGGTGCGAATGAATTATTCCCTGACCTAGTGTGGGATCGATCTTTGAGATATTAACCCGACGCTCAGCTGTGCTAGGTGGCTATTATTCTTTAGTGTTGGAGATTGGGACTGTTGCATGAACATGTAAAGCATATCGCTCAGCCAGACCACACGATGTGACGAACTGATCCTGTGCATACTTAACTGAATGTTGTCTCGTTGACCATAGATGAATAGATTAACCTCAATTGACTTCTTACGTGGCTAGGTCACGTTGACAATGAACAAAGATAACCTCGAAGCGATGGAAGATCAGGTCACAGTGGTCAGTAAGGTTTCGGTTTTTTATTAAGGGTCAAAAGTGATAGCTCATACAAGAGATTCTAGAATCCTTTGGTGGCCTAAAATAATGTTTCATAGGAATTTTAACTTATAATATTATACTTTAAAAATAAAAAAAAATTGTAGTGTTTGGTAAATTTAGTGGTATATTCAGTAGAAATCAATATTAAAAAATAAATTAGTTCTTTTGGGCGATATCATCAAATGCGGTTATTTGATGTAAGTTTTAAATATTATGATGTATATTATATGACTTATTTTGTTAATTTTAATTTTATCATAATTATGTAAAGAATGTTAATAAATTTGGTAATTTTAATTTATCCTCATAAAACATATGCTTAATTACTGATAATATATATATTTCCAAGCCAATTTTAATTTATCGTCATAATACATATGTTTAATTACTTATAATATATACAATTCGAAAATAACATGTCATATGTTTATTTAATTACTTGATATAAATAAAAGATTTTGTTTAATTAGTTGAATAAATAAGTTATTTTTAAAACAATAATCCGAAAGGCACAATATTTTTATTTTTTTTTGAATAGTTAGTAATTTAATCATAATGGAATAGTTAGGAGTTTTGTAATGGTGGTCTCGCAAAGAGTTTTATTTAGGCATTAAATGTGATGAGAATGCAGTGAAACATAATTTTCTTCTTTCAATGTTAATACTTTTTTGTCACATCCCAAGAAAAATGTGTTGGAGAACTATTTTAATATTATGAGAATTTTTGTTATTGTAACTAATACAATGAGATATGGGACAATTAATGGCATGCTATATGAAAATAATATAAAAATTAGTATTTATGCAATTGTTTATCAAAATTTTATGATTTCTTATAAATTAGTAATTAAAGGATCTTTTCTTCTCAGGAATGTTTATTTTCCAACACACTTCTAATTTGTCATGTTATGGTTCTTTTGACTCCCCTAGCTCAGGTTACTATCCTCTTTTATCTATTTCAAAATTTCCCCTTATATGGTCCACCCTTATCCTACTTTTGATAGCCATTTCCCAATTCCTTGGCTTCTTCCCCCAGGTGTAGTCTCCATGTCACACTAAAGGGATTGTGTTTACAAAGGTGTTGTATACTACCAAGATTGAGCTAGTCGAGGTAGCACAGATACACAACTTCAAGTTGAAGAGTCAATAACCTATTTGTGGGATCTCAGCCCACCCACCTATTCAAGAAGAACTCGCTCGTACTAAAATGGAACCATCCACTCAACAACACCTCCTCTGAGACATGGAAGTAATGGTTAATTCAACTGATTGGGTGTGGTATACAGGGCACACATTTTTCCATTTCAACTAATATGTACACACAATGTAACTATATTGGCACCTGAAAATATCATTAGCAAAAGTTTTATAGAAATTACATGCACATAAAGATGACTTTCCCCTCTCCATGGAACATGAATGATGACACCTAAAATACTTATAACACCAATTTGAGTGCATTGAGAAGCACCTTGGCATCCCTCCTACTTTTGGCTATTCAGTTCATAGCAACAAAGAGTTGATTGAGGTTGCTGCTACATATTAACACCCTTTTTCCTAATCTACTCATACTTGCTATGTCATTGATTTATTAGTTTTATATTTCTTTAGCTTTTTCTCATGGCCTCAAAAGTCTCACTATCAATTTATTTGTTTCATATTTTGAATTTCTAGTTAGTGTTTTTTCTTTTACCTTTCTCAAAAAGTGTTTACTTTTGGCTCAAGTTAAACATACAAATTAAGAGATTAAACTAAACACTTGGATTTTCCACTATTATTTAGAAAGCAATACAAAATTTTATTCCATTTAATTTTATTAAAAAAAACTTAATTATGGAAACTTTTAATAAATACTTCATAAGAAACCATATCTACCCATGTTTTGGAAATATAATATGAACTAGAGTTTAGAATAGTTAAACACTTTAGCATCCTAATCTTAGAGTAGCCTTTCATGGAAGATTGCCTATAATGCCATGCTTATTAAGGGAAATCCATAAAAATGAAAATTAATAACATGTTATTCAAATTAGTTTTTTTAATCCTAAGTCTTCACCTTTACAAAAATGCATGAAAGTTAAGTAAAATATTTAATAACACTAGAAAACCTATTCATCTTGACTAATGTTCATGAAACATACACCGTTTTTTAATCCCTAATTCTTCACCTTTACAAAAATTGCATGACTGTTAAGTAAAATATTTAATAACACTATAAAATCTATTCATTTTAATTAATGTTCATGAAACATACACCCTCATTATCGGCTTAATTTATACAAATATTTCCAAAAAACTATATTAGCATTGAGAGTCTCGCAACTCTAATTCAATCATAGAATCTGTACTTTTTATGAATCTATAAATCTTTCATTTTGAATAAACTATTAACTATGGTACTATCTCACAAGAGATAGATTGACCCTAGGAAATAAGGGTAAAATGAAGGATAATTAACCAATCATTTATTAAAATATAATATGAAATAATTGGGTGGAGAATTCGAATTTTAGTTAAATTTACATATAGAAATTTAGTATATTTTTTAAAAAAATATATCTTTAATAAAAATGATATCTCATTATAATTTCATAATATTGAATATGGGAAATAAAATTTCGTAGAGTTATTTATTTATTTACGTAAGAGATTGCGTTAAGTTTCAAAGTTCTCTCTAATTTAAAACTATTCTAATTTTCATGTCACATATATAATTTTATTAGGATGTTTTTTTTATATGTATTTTTTATTTTGATATGGAACATTAGCTTGCATTCCACCAGAAATATGTAAAATTAAGAGTTAGAGAGTTTTTTCCTTTGTCTTTGGTATATTTAATTTTTTAGTTTAATTTTTGTGTAAATTAAAATTTATTTATTTTGTATTTTAATCATTGAGTTTGTATATTATTTTAAGTATCTATCACAAAATTATATAAAGTTATTCGTCAAAATGAATGAGAGCAAGACAATTTTTGAATGAAAATTTACATTTCTATGAATATCTTTTCTCCTTTACTTTTGATTTATATTTCTTTGGGCTATGCAATTCCCTCTTCAAGATAGGCTCTCTACTTTGAGATTAGTCATATTAACCTTATATCATCCAAGCATATAGCTCCTCAAATGTTTAGTTTTTAGACTTCTATCCCATCTTTAGACTCAAAACTTTTGTAGAGAACAACCTTTTACTTGGATATCGATCTTGCAGAAATGAAAAGTGTTTATCTTTCTATGGATTTTCCCCACATTTTTGTATTCATCTATTTCCAAATGTAGTTTTATTATTGGCCATGCCTTTCAACCCAAACTCATACTTGACATAAACCTTGGTGGTATTATTTCTAGGTATTCGTCTACTCTACATAAGCATTTTCTCTCAAGTCTAGACACTAAATACTTGTTTTTCCAACCACTTCTCATGTAATTTTGGTCAACCTCCACGTTCAAACTCAACATTTAGGTAATGCATTAGATTTCAATGCTTCTTTTGTTTTATTATTAGTAGGTTCCAATGGTCATTCATCACCTCTTTTTCCACTAATGTTTAAATTCTCGGAGGTCTTCCTCCCTCTCAAACAAACTCCGCTAAGAAGGTATGACCTTTCATTAATGTTTATGTTCATAGGAGGCTGCCTTCCCTCCCAAAGCCACTCTCCCAACAAAAGAAGTTGTGATGCCCCTTTCATTACCCCAAATTCTGTAATGTAATTAAGAAAATATAAAGTTGGGGTGCTCACATTGATGCTATGATGTAAAATTCTGTTTATGATGTATTATTTATTTTTATTAATAAAAATTCTAGAGTTGAAGAAAGGGGACAACCAACATATTATGGATGTTATGTTTCCTTGGGGAGGGAGGAAACTTCACCTAAAATGAAAAATCTACCTCGGGTGACCATTTCTTTCTGATGTGGTGATTAGTCTTCCCAAGAAGATAAAATATTGGGAGGATAAAGGGTGAGGACATTATTATAAAAATAATGAGGCAGGGAAATCAAGGGGTTCTTCTTCTTCTTCATTCTTAAGCTTCTAAATTTTCTCTCTTGTCATACTCTCCCATACATCTCTCTGATACTCACTCAGAAATTAAAACTGGCATGAGAATTGGTGAAAACTTGTGTAATAAGAACTTATTATGTTGTAGCTATTTTCCCTTGGAATTGATAGGTTTGTGGACTAGCAGTTGTCTAGTTTGTTTGTGGAATAGACAACACTAAAGAAGGGAGCGCCAAGGGATAATATATATTTAAGAGGGACTCCCTTCTACAGTGCAAACATGCATTGTCATTTCTGAGTATATATGGGCATGGTCAAGGAATGGAAAGAATGAACAAAAGGATTATTTCATAGATGTGGAGTAGAGTGGCCTTCACTTTTGTTAAATATCATTTGAAAATAATATGCTAAATGATTTAGCTTAGTTTTTTCCTTAAGGAATGAACATTTGGCTTTGGGGTGGCCGACAATGAGAAATGTTGCAACTTAATTGAGCCTATCATTGGGTGGAGAGTAGCTCATCCTCGTTCAGATCTAGATTGGAACATATTTGACTCAAGATAAGTATCTATTATGAATGATTGTTTAATTGCTATTTTCACTAAGTTTACATGTACATGCATTCACCCTTCAACAATTATATCGTGGTTGTAACTATTACATTATTTGGTTATATGTTTTTACATCTATTAAATTTTGTAACATCACTAGCTGAGGAGGATATGTTTTCTATATTCTTCTTTAAACATGTAATGTTGGATTCTATGCTATAACTTTTCTTCTCGGAGGTTCTAGAAGTTGTAACATGGACAATAGTGAGGGGAAATCCCACTAATAATCTAGTCGAAATTTATGATTTTTTGTCTTGATATTTTTAGGAGATCTGATCATAAGAAGTCGAGCTTCCTAGATTAACCAAAAGTAATGCATAAAATAGGTCACATTATCATTTTTTATATAATGGTTTTGATGGGAGGTTCCATAAGCTTTAAGCTAGACAATGTTGAGGGGAAATCACTTTTACCTTTTGGTCAAACTTTCAAATCTTCGCTTGTGACTTTAGGAGATATAATTAGAGGAAATTCAACTTACTTCATGCCCCTAAAATCATGCATCAAATAGTTCATGTTGGAATTTATTCTATATCTTTTCATATGGGAGGTTCTAGAGGTTGAAACATGGACCATAGTGAGGTGATAATTAGTGAAAATTTTAGTCTAAAAGTGGCCTCCTAGGGAAAAATATTAAAATAATAGTTAAAATAACAAAATAAGAGTTATGAATTCTTGAGGGAAAAGAAGAAACCTACCTTTTTTAATTGTAAGTTCAGCTTATGTTCATATATGTTTTCTCAAATTTCATGTGTAGACACATGTTAGATGTGGAATTAAAGACACATACAATGAGTAGCCATTATGCATAGTTTTGAGAAGAGGCATATTGATAAAAATGAAGATACATTAAAAAAGTTTGTTTGTAATGTTTTTTAATGTATCTTTAATTTTCATCTATATGAATATTCTCAAAAGTACGCATACTGGGTACTTTTTGGATGTGGAATTTAATTTCACATCCAAAAAGTTCCTACACTTGATATTTGAGTAAACCTATATTGAGATAACTCAAAAATACAATTAAAAAAAGTAGTTTTTCTTCTATTCCCTCCAAAATATTTACATTTACCTCTTTTTAAAGTTAAATTATTTTGATTGGTTTATATATTATGACATGGATATTACATCAAATTTTCATGAGCACTTTTACATTGAAATTTCCTTTGATGTACCCCATTAATCATCCATTTTTGTTTTCAGAACTTGGCTTGTTATAATTAAGAATATATGCCCTGAGGAGGTTACTATATTAGTTTTCATGCAATGTTTTCGAAGAAATGTATAAATGGATTAATTATTGTTTTTATACAAATTGTTTGGTGAAAATACCCGGTGAAAATGTTATTTTCTTAATGTACATAGTGTTTCTATATGGTAGACTTTTTGTATGATAGTACTAATGTACCTAATATATGACTATTTTCATGCAAAGAATTTAAAGAAATTTGTGAGAGGTGTTGTATTACAATTTGCATATAAACTATTTGATATAATACCTCAAAGAGAAAAATCAAATTTTGTGTGATTGACTGATATATTTCAGTTAATATGTTATAATTGGAATCAAATTGTACTTACTTATTTGATTTCATAATTTTTTTTTTGAAAAAATGTATAAAGTAAAAAGGCTATTTGATTGGTTGTATAAAAAATATTTGAAAAATGGTTTACATGTAAAGTGTTACACATAATGTATGAGAGATGAGAATGAAGTTTTTGTACTGTGGTTACGATAAATTTAGTAGGATAATCTCTCAACGAGGTATAAAATCTTATAATAAAACTAGTAAAAAGAGAAAGAAAATGTTGCATACCTAAAACATCTATAAGTCATTGAAACAACTTGGTATGTGACAAGTGGTATTGGAGCTAGGTTTCAACATTGAACATATATGGGCTCAAGTGTACGGAATAATTTATGTTAAAAATTAATATCTATACATGCATTTGTACTTAGGTGAAATCGATTTGTTGTATATATGAATACAATGATGTTACTTGAATACTAAGTTGAGTTTCATGAAATAAGGTAAATATATAATATAAACATGTAGGATGCAAACTAGATTCCCTAAAGTAGCGCAACAAAATTGCAAAATTTTATGTCCAAGTGATGCAACCATAACTATGAGGTGGAATTTCTTAACTTATCTCTTGCTAGTTTGAGTGCATTTATTTAATGTCTTAAGAAGTAATCATATGATGATGAATAATAGCATAGGCAAGATAAGAATGTAATAGATAAAGTAGTTCAAAGATGCATGTCCATTGAACATATTTTAAATAATAATATTGTAGATACGTAAATAATGCTATGTGCATAAAGTGATGGATGTACACTCATAAAGACTAGGTGTAATTTGTTGTCATACACGATTTAGATGAGTAATAGTGGTTAATGGTGTAAATGTAACCTGAAATAGGTTGACAACATGATTGGAAATCCAATGAAGGTGTTATATGTAATCATGTAGAATCAAGGATATGGAAGATGAGGTGCTAATGGTAGAACGACATGAGTGGAACCTTTTCATGTTGTGACACTATTCTGAGTGACCTTCTCATTGGGTTTCCTTATGGAATGTTAGAGACCTCGAGGGAGGACTGTAGGGACAAGTGTTTGTGTATGGGGTCTGGAAAGAACATGGAGTGATGAAGGAATACCAAAATCCTAGAGCCAATAGAGCTACGAGACATCCTTCGCCACCCCAAGTTAGAGACCCTAGAATGATAGTGGAATAGCCCAAGGGATTGTTGCGATTAGATAAGCGAGCACACTACCTTCAATTGAGTGAGCTAATGAGGGGATGTGAGACTATTGATTGGAGGTTGTCACAGTTGTTATCCTGACATTATTTATGTTCAATATTGATTTTGTATCATACTTGGATCTCGGTAAGGCAATTTCTTTTTGAAGTCATGGCCCAACCGAAGAGAGACCAATTGTTAAACAAAACAGGAGTGGTAGAGCCTATGCCGAAGAGAAGATAAGTGGCTTACTTCGAGACAATGGTTTTATTTAGATAAGTGTTATAAGAATTATAGGTTATGACACTAGAATTTTATGCAAACTCAAGGCATTATTTGAATGTCTGATTAAGTGCATGATATGTTTACACGCTTGTGAGATTGAATGAAGGAGTAATCATGTTCTAAGACAATTCTATTGATGTAGTGTGTGTTGAGATAGTTGATATGCATAGGAGGGAAAGGGAGAGGGACCACTTATATTTTGACACTTCTTCATAATTTAAGCATGTTGTTGCAGGACTGCAATTTCAACTTCTTGTATAGAAACCCTAGGTCACACATGTTGTTACAATATGGAGAAACTTGCCTCCTTTTGACTTCACTTTACCTTCAATCCTTGTGTTGACAATTCGTCTTGCTCAATAGTCCTCATTTAAGCCAAACTTTTGTCGTTTCATTGAATATAGTTTTCATCTTCTACTACTATAGGATGATTCCATAACCTTCACATGTGTGGAAGAGAATTATCCCAAAACAAAGTAGGAAATGCTTCTCTCTTCTTTATTCTTCCTTCGCTCGATATAAGGCTTCTTTCTCTTTCTTCATCGAACTCCTCTTGATGCTTATTAGATTATTTTATAGCGCTTTGAACCTTGAGTGTCCTTCTTTAAGTTGGCTTTCCTTGTCTTGACACCTTAGCTCTAATCCCATGTTAAGAAATCTATGGAAGCTAGATTAGGTGATTTCTCTTACTTTGATAATTTCTTGTCATGTATTTTTACTTAACTGGATTATCCTCTTCTTACACTTGATTATTATTAGTGTTCTTTATCATCAAGAAACTACTAAAGAATAAAATCAAAGAGACAATAAGACATAATGTGCAGATGATAAACGAGAGTCAAAACCTCTCTAACTCAGACAAAAACCCACAATAACTTTTCTCTTCTTATAGAGCTTCAATTGACTGAATCCAAGACCTATGATCCATCACTAGGACCATCCAAGAGCATGTGAAACCTAGATTCCAATAACTTTTGCAATTCTAGCTTGCCCAATAGTATCTTCTAGAACTTCAACCTGCCCAACACATTCTTTAGCAATTTATGTATGCCCAAAAAACCCTTCCGAAACTTCGATTTGCCTAGACAATTCTTCTACAACTTCAACCTACCCAACATATTCTTCTTGTTGGCATTATGATGCATGCTTTTTCCTTGATGGAAAATATCTTGTAATCAAACAAGTATATGGTAACTAGATGAATCTACAGGTCAGATCAGAGGTGACAAAAGGATGGAACAGAGATATCAGAGGTGACAAAATGATGGAATAGAATAATGGGTCAAATATTTATAGATTAGAATCAAAATCTTGATATGGGAAATTGTTGGTATCATGAATTAGGTGTTGTCCCTAATAGAAACCTACCTGATGAGTTTTCCTTAGTGACAACCTATTTGATGAATCGACTACTTGATAAAGGTATAAACAGGATGTGACAGAATGCATGGAAGTTTTCTTTATAGATGTGACAAAATGCAGGGAAGTTTAGGGGAATTAGTTCAAAAATGATAAAGTGATGGAAACCCACATATACGATAACCAAATGTTTTAACAAGTCAGTTTAGAGATGATAAAGTGATGTATGATGGCAACTCACATTGTAACAAGTCAATTCAAAGGTAACATAGTAATGGTTCAGAAGAACAATATGATAGGACAAATAATTATAGATCAAAATCAAGAAATTTAGGAAAGAGAATGTTTTGAGTTGTATACAGTGTTTAACCTAGTTGAAGCAACATATACCTGCAATTACACAAAATAAAAGGCATGTATACATATGCACACAGTTTCACAGAAAGAAAAGCGTGTATGGAATGAAAAATTAAGGTTAAAGAATACCAAGGGTTCCTACTATGGTATTTTCCCATAGTAATGAGTGCGGCAAAGAATATTGATCCCGTCAAAAAATACCATCGGCATAACTATAGTTTTGACCCAAGGTATTGAAAAGTGCTAAAAGTATATAAGGAGGTGAAGGTAAAAGTGTGAGGAATTGCAAGTGATGACAATCTTATGAAGTGTTAGATCAAAAGCAAATATGCATGATATGGGTTATTGATTCTTTGCTTGATCTAAACTAAAAATGCACCTAAGTGCTTGATGATGGATGAGATCTAGTACATCTGAAATAATTATGCACCAATGATGGATAGGATCATGAGACATGAAATGACTTTTCATTGTATAATATGATAACGGATAGGATAGGTCTGAGTTCTAACACATGTTTTATCCTTTAAATTCTATGAAATGGGTATATCTGAAGTCTTGAAAAGATGTGAAGTTATAAGTCATTATTTGTAGATCTATACGTAGGTTTGCCTTGGTGAAGGCGTGCATACATGTGGATTTGGTACTTCCAAGTAGCGTATGAAGAGGAAGGGCTTATCATTCAGAAATAATTGATCTATTTGACCAGTGTTGATGTTTTACAGTTGTTTGTCAATCTTGTCTTCATTAGATCTGAAGTTAAACTTATTGTATAAGGAGATTGAGTAAGAAGGGTGATCTTTTCTACGATCTGTTTAGAACACTATAATATGATAGTGGATCTTCAGAATCTCTTTGGTTGGTACAATTTTTGGTTCATAATATTGATGATTCAATATCTTTAGAGGTATATGTAGGTTGGTTTACAGAAAGTAGCGTATACACACATGTTGTCCTCATTGAAGTAGCGTATACATTCTGACATATGATTTTTGAGGTTGCAGTTGGTTCTTGTTGTTGATGTAGTGTTCTGAGTTCAATTATGTGTACTGGTTACAGTGATTTGACTATTCTAGTTGATTGGTTGAATTTTGATTAAGTTTCGACTGATTGGTTTCTAAGTGAATGGTTGATTTAGCTATATCAAAAATTAATGATTGGGTGATTCAGTTGTGTCATAGGTTTCAGTGATTGCTTGATTCAGTTGTGTCAGAAGTTTCAATGATTAGTTAATTCAAAAAGTGATGATTAGGTTCCAGTTATGTCAGAGATTGATGATTGAGTTTCTGTGATTGATTGATTTAGACGTATCATTTATGGATGAATGTGTTAGAACGTTGAGTTATAGTTTTGAGCTTGACTATTGATAATGGATCTAGTATGAAAATTTGATGAAACATGGTCCATAGAGGATGTTGATGGTTGGAGCCTTCAGTGAGGAAGTTGAATCTTCCTGCCAGTAGTAGTTTGTGATTAGATCAAGGGGTTGGATCTCTCTTCCAGTAGCAGTTGGAGAATGAGTGAAGGTTGTATCTTTCTGTAGGACAACGCCTACAGATTGGTAAACATATTAAGCCAGTACAAGATATAGGATTTTCTAGCTCCCTTCAAGTAGAAGTTGGAGAACGAGAGAAGGTTGTAGCCTTCTGCAACTAGGTGCCTGCATACTGGTATGAGTCTGCACTAGTATAAGATTGTAAAAAAGATTTTCTTTATATTGAAAAGAAGACATAGACAACAACAATAGGTGGTTTTCTCCTGCATTGTGTTTCCACCTTAAATCATGGTGTTCATGTGTGTTTCTTATGTGTGATGGTTTGTTTTGTTATTACAACACATGGTTACTATTTATCTAATGCTTAATAAAGTACTAACTCACTGGTTGAAGACAAACATATGATGGATTAACTGAATCATAAGCTCCCTAGATATACACTAATTATCTTAAGAGTAGTCACGTACACACGCAGCTTCCATTCATTAAATCTGTGTATAGAAATCTGAATATGGAATGTAAAATGTTATTGATTTGTAAATATTGATTCCCCCCCCCGCCCAATATTTTTCCCAACAATTGGTATCAGAGAAGGTCATTTGGAAGAAGCTTGACCTCTCGAAGGAGAACCATTATAACAAAGGGAAAGAAACAAAAGAAGAAAGCACCTCAAAAGAAGAAGAAATCTCAAAGGAACAGTGACAACGAGCAAGAAAATTGGCTACTAGGTGGAAGCAATTATTCAGATTCAGAATCACTTCAGCTTGATGATGAACAAGCAAAAGAATTATCAGGTACTAATTTTTGTTCCTCTAGTGATGCATTTCTATGTTCATGCAATATTGAAGATAATGAATGTGACAGTGAAACAATTGAATTTGCTCTTTGGATGAAAGTGAAAGAAATCTAATAGCAATAGAAGTTGAAATGCTCACACATAAAATTAGAGATAAATAAGATCTATTTGACAAAAGGGATTGTGCTTACAAAGAAGAAGTGACCATATTAACAACTCAGTTGGAGGAAGGAAACAAAAGAAGGAAGCAGTACAAAGAAAAGGAAGATCAATGTCAAAGGCTGCAAGATGAAGTGGCATCATTAAGAAATGAGGTGAATGAAAAGGATACAACAACAAAGTAACTTAAAGAAAGAACAAGTTATTCTGAAGGTCTTGAAGCTTAAGTCATATCTCTAAAGGAAGATCTTGAATGTGTTGGAAATAATAGTGAAAGGGGCAGGTGTATCAGTATTATCAAATCAATAACTTTTTCATTTCCATACTCAGATTCATATACGCTACTTCAGTTAAGGGAACCCACGTGTACACGCAACTGTGTCTAATGCAACTAGCCTATATCCAGTAAACTTATGACTCAGTTAATCCATTAAATGTTGATCTTTAGTTAGTGCATCAGAACTTCATTAACCATATGAACAGTAAATAGGTGTAGTAAAATAGAACAAATCATCACACACAAGAAGCACACATGAACACCATGACATAAGGTGGAAACCCAATGTGGGTGAAAACCACCTCCTACAATTCATCTCTATCTTCTTTTAATAAGAAACTTCTTTTTACAATATTTATGTACTGGTGCAATCTTATACCAGTACACAGGCTTCTACCTCCAGAAGGCTGCAACCTTCTCTCATTCTCCAGTTTCTACTAGAAAGGAGCTATAACCCCCTTAGCTCTTGTACTAGTTGATCCATTTACTAGTACGTAGGCGTCGGCCTACTGAAAGCTCCAACCTTCACTCGTTTTCCAAGTGCTACTGGAACAACCCCCTGGCTTTTGTACTCGCATATATGTTTACCAGTACGTAGGCGCTAGCCTATAGAAGGCTACGATCCTCTGTCTTCCTCCAGGGATGACGTTTCATAGATTTTCATACTAGATACTCGTGAAGCACAACACCATAATCTGAAGGCCACGTTTCATCCAATTTTCATATTGGACCTATCAACAACATTGAAGCACAAAATCAATTACCACGGAAATACATCCATCAACTACACCTGCATCATTGATCTCTGAATCACCCAATACTGAAACACTGAAACCCTGTCAACAACACAGTCACCAGAACACAAAACAGAAAACAGAACTCTGCAATAACAACTAGATCCAACTGTAGCTTTAGAATATCATACTTCATAATGTATATGGTACTATGATAAACCCAACCTATGTGTATACACACTTTTACCAAAGCGAACCCGCGTACAAATCTAGAAATTCTAACTTATAACTTTGCAGCTATTCTAGATATCAATTATACCGAGAACATAACATTTACATGTGTTAATAATTCATATCTAGTCTAACCATGATCAAACCGTATAATGTTAACACATTCCAAGCCTTAATATCCCGATCCATCATTCATCATCATCCACATGGGTGAATCCTTGGTTTAGATTAAGTAAAGCATCACAAACCCATTACCAGCATACTAGATCTCACACTTCATAAGATATTCATCACTTGCTCACTTGCACCCTTCTTGGCCTAATGATCTTCTCCTTATATAGGTTTAGGCCTCTCTCAATACCATGGTCCAAAACCATGTAGAACCAATACCTTGGACCTAATACCTGGGGTCAACACTTCGGACCAAATACCATGG
>APFE030817815.1:73722-152035 GCA_000404065.3 Pinus taeda | reverse complement strand
TTTTATAAATTTTCATACTGGATACTCCTGAAGCACAACACAATAATCTGAAGGCCACGTTTCATCCAATTTTCATACTGGACCCATAAACAACGTTGAAGCACAAAATCAATTACCACGGCAATACATCCCTCAACTACACCTGCATCATTGATCTTTGAATCACCCAATACTGAAACACTGAAACCCTGTCAACAACACAGTCACCAGAACATAGAACAGACAACAGAACTCTGCAATAACAGCCAGATCCAACTACAACTTCAAAATATTAAACTTCATATTGTATATGCTACTATGATAAACCCAACCTGCATGTATACACACTTTTACCAAAGCTAACCTGTGTATAGATCTGCAAATTCTAACTTATAACTTTGCAGCTATTCCAGACATCAATTATACCCAGAACATAACATTTACATGCATCAATAATTCAAATCTAGTCTATCCATGATCAAACCATATAATGATAAAACATTCCAAGCCTTAAGATCTCGATCCATCATTCATCATCATCCACATGGGTGCATCCTTGGTTTAGATCAAGCAAAGCATCACAAACCTAGTACCAACATACTAGATCTCACACTTCATCAGATATTCATCACTTGCTCACTTGCACCCTTCTTGGCCTAATGATCTTCTCCTTATATAGGTTTAGGCCTCTCTCAATACCATGGTCCAAAACCATGTAGAACTAATAACTTGGACCCAATACCTGGGGTCAACACTTCAGACCAAATACCATGGACCAATACCAAAATACGTTGGACCAAATACTACGGACCAAAACTTAGTTTTCCAACATGTATGCACCTTTCCTTCTGTGAACCTGCATGTGTATGTATACGCACCTTTTGTTCTGCTAACCCGTGTGCATACACACTTTCATCAAGGTTAACCTGCATGTACTTGTCTCTTGACCTGCTGCACTATGATCTGTCATCTAAGTGAGTTGCCATCAAGGAATACACCTGTATCATACCTCTGAGTGAGTTGCCATTAAGGACAACACCTGTATCATAATGCCAACAGAATGTTCAAATAAGCAGAATGAAGAACTACTTCAAGGATTTGAAGAACAAGAAAACGAGGTTCTTAAATTACGACAACGAGTGGAAGATAGAAGAAAAGTTGAAGAAATCATGAAGAAGTAGTATCTGAAAAAAGAAGAGCAATATCAGGTTGAGGTAAATATCCTAAAAGGTAAATTAGAAGAAAAGGATAAACTTTTATGATTTCAAGATAGTACTAAGATTTTTGATAATATTCGTAGTAGTCAATGGTCTCCTTCCATCAAACCTTGTCTTGGTTTTCATGAAACTGTTAAAGGTGAATCTAGCTCACAAACTAAGACAAGGAATTCTAATGTAAATCTGAAATGCTCAATAAGGATATAATAGGTCAACCTCATCAACAACCAAGGAAATAAAATCTTCAAAGAAAATCATTTACTCCTAGCAATGGAAGTGTTAATCGATTCTTTCCTCTAATGAATAATGTTGAATGTTCTATTTGTCATAATTTTGGACATGTTGTAGCTAGGTGCAAAAGTAGAATGTTTCAAGCTAATAATCATCTCATAGAAAGATCATCAGCTTCCAGGTACTTTAAGGGATATTGTTTTTCTTGCAATATGTTTGGTCACAAAGCCATTGAATTCTATAGAAGGAATATTTAACATATAAGATGTTATGCTTATAACAAGTTTGGGCATATAGCAAAAGAATGCAGGTAACAAGTCTATGTATCGCCGTAGACAATATAGTAAGAAATCAAATAAGAAAATTTATATCAGAAAAATCTAAAAAATATGAATCCACCAAGAATCAAGAAAAATAAGATCAAATAAGTTGTGATCTTGCTCTCTGCTCATTCGAAAACAAATATGATAGTGGATGTGCTTATCACATGACTAGAAGCAAGAGTAAAATGGAGTCTCTGATGAAGAACCATCATGATAATGATATTCTTGGAACTGGTGTTTCTACAAAAGTTCTAAGACTAGGTATAATGAGAACAAACTCAAGGAGAAGTAAAAGTATTAAATTTCAGTATTCCAATTCTCATACACAGATCTTATGAAGACAATTTTCATATATATGCAAGTTCAAAACTGCACAATCGCGTATATGTTGGTTGATGAAGAATAAGCGGGATAGACTCAGAAAAGGGGTCTGATTTGGTTAAGTCAATTATCAATTGTCTTTTCTGTTTTGATGATTGATGTTTACAGTCTGTGGATTTTATTTAGAAGTGATTTTGACCATCATGACTTGATGTATAACTATTTGATGATGATGCCTTGATGATTCTTATTGATATATGCAATAATCATATCTGACAGTGAATAGTTTGCACAGGGTCAATGCTTCAGGTGGAGAATATGCTATGCTTATAATAATGCATTGTTGGCATTAGGTTTAGAAGTATTTGGTACATAATGATTCCTATCAATGGTGAGGATGCTTATGTTGTTGAAGTGTTTAGAATATGCATCATGCTATGCCGCGGTCATGAATTGCCTATGATGAAATCACATATGATACATTTCTTGAGCCACATAGTTGTTTTAATGCTTCTGATCATATTTGTGGATGACTCTTTTGATGATGCATATAATTATGCTTCTTACATGGTCATCTTCATATGTTCAAGGAGAAGAAAAAATCTTGAGTACACATCTTCATTATTTGATGATGTTAAGTGTCACTCATTTTTATTATTTTGTTGCCATCATGCTTTCAAGGATGCATAAATTTCATATGGTGCATTTATGGGTGAGGAATCCTATACTTCTTGGTTATCACATGGTTGAAGATTATTGCACCTGATGGTATTAAGAATGTTTTCCAAAATGATTGTGAGCTTACGGTTTTCCTTTCACATTAATGAGAATCTAGATACATATTTATATCTCTATGTTGGATACATGGATGATTACTTAAGTTGCATATTGGTAAATATTGTTGGTTGGCCAAGGGAATGGTGTTATTGCAGGTTTCATGAAGACATAGATATTTGAAGACATGGCTATTTGGAGGCATGGCTTAATTAGTCACATAATCATGGTGACTTCTTACTTTATGATGATAGGTTTGATACTCACATATGTTGATTATCATGGTTGATGCTTATCAGATGTGGGATGTTAGAAAACTCCCTATTGATGATACATGGTTGATATATTGCAGGTTCCTGTGGAAATATCATGAAGTTATTGCTATGATGATGATGTTATGGTCATGGATGTTGACTATGGTGGTTTCACACATATATAATATGATGTGAATGGTTTTGTATTACTGCTCGGAGATATGACATATGCTAAGTTGATTCTATATGTGGCAACTTAGTCACAAGTTGATGATATTAAAGCTACATTGCCTTATCTTGAGAATGGATGATGGACATATACATGCTGTTACTCTTGATTCTTTTGATAGATGTTTATGGTCCATATCATATATGGTGTGTGATAGTTGCTGATAACTATCATGATATTGTTTAGGTCTTTGATATTTGTTATAAATGTCATGTATATCA
Organism: Pinus taeda; assembly: GCA_000404065.3. Classification (NCBI taxonomy): domain Eukaryota; kingdom Viridiplantae; phylum Streptophyta; class Pinopsida; order Pinales; family Pinaceae; genus Pinus; species Pinus taeda. The sequence goes on along the minus strand of APFE030817815.1, from coordinate 148,486 downwards.
CTTGATGTAAAGTTCATGAAAAGACCTATGATGTAATAATTTTCATATTCATTCATGTACGGAATTTTGAGATCATGTCAAATATGTTATACCACTTGGTTGGGTGGATAAGTCCAAGATGTATTGCAACTTGGTTGGGTGGATAAGTCCAAGATGTATTGCAACTTGGTTGGGAGATTGATGTATGTATGAGTCATTGGTGATAGGAAGGTCATAATCACATAGTTGAGTTATAAATTCATGTTATTCTCTTAAAAAATATTTCTACAGACTTTGCATGTGCTCAGGAGGAGCATGGACATTATAATACATCTCAGCATGTACTAAGGGGGAGTTTGATTAGAGAATTTAGCATGTGCCTAGGGGGAGCATAATAAATGTTCATATTCAATAGTTTAGATATGCAAGTCTTCATTTAACATTGGTCAGAACTTTTCCCTTGATATCAAAGGGGGAGAGTAGCTTGGTGTTTGGAGAGTATTTTGATGTTTGGTGCTTGTCTTGACGTTATTTATAGTTTGTGGTGACTAAAAACCAAAGTGGTTGTCATCAAGTCCAAAGGGGGAGATTGTTCGCATTATGATGCATGTGTTTGTCCTTGATGGAAACTCACTTGTAACAAAACAAGTATATGGTAACTAGATGAATCTACAAGTCAGATCAGAGGTGACAGAATGAGGGAACAAAGATATCAAAGGTGATAGAATGATGGAATAGAATAATGGGTCAAAGGTTTACAGATCAGAATCGAAAGCTTGATACAGGAAATTGTTGGTATTATGAATAAGGTGTTGTCCTTGATAGCAACCTACCTAATGAGTTGTCCTTGATGAAAACCTATTTTATGAATGGACTACTTGATAAAGGTATAAACAAGATGTGACAGAATGCATGGTAGTTTTGTTTACATATGTGACAAAATGCAGGAGAGTTCAGAGGAAGCAGTTCATAAATGATAAAGTGATGGCATCCCATATATATGATAACCAGATGTATTCACCGGTCAGTTAAGAAATGATAAAGTGATGTATGATGGCAACTCACATTGTAACAGGTCAATTCAAAGGTAACAGAGTAATGGCTTAGAAGAACATGATGATGGGACAAAGAATTACAGATCAGAATCAAGAAATTGAGGAGAGAGAATGTTTTAAGTTGTATATGTTGTTTAACCTAGTTCAAGTAGCGTATGCACGTGGGTGCGATGAATAAAAGTCGTGTATGCATATGCACACAGTTTCACTAAAAGAAAAGCACGTATGGGATGGAAAATTAAGGTTAAAGAATACCAGGGGTTCCTACTATGGTGTTGACTCATAGTAATGAGTGTGGAAAAGAATATTGATCCTGTCAAAGAATACCATCAGCATAACTATGGTATTGACCTAAGGTATTGAAAACAGCTAAAACTATATAAGGAGGTGAAGATCAAAGTGTGAGGAGGTGAAAGTGATGCAAATCTTATGAAGAGTTATATCAAAAGCAAATATGCAGGTTATGGGTTATTGATTCTTTGCTTGATTTGAACTAAGTATTCACCTGAGTGCTTGATGATGGATGAGAGCTAATAGATCTAAAATAATTATGCACTAATGATGGATCAAGAACATGAGACCTGAAATGACTTATCATTGTATGATCTGATAATGTATAGGCTAGAGATGAGTTCTAACACATGTTTTATCCTTTAAATGCTATGATATGGGAATATCTGAAGTCTTGAAAAGCTCTGAAGTTATAAGTCATTATTTGTAAATCTATATGTAGGCTCTGCCGAGTGAAGGCACGTATACTCCCAGATTTGGCACTTCCAAGAAGCGTAGGAAAACATGTTGGGCATGGAATCCCCCCAAGTCATGTGTTGGGGCTCAAAGCCCAAGTTTTGACCAAATCTTGTTGTAAAGCTTCACGAATTATAGGCATGTGGCGTGAAAGTATGACAGAGTCACAGGGTTGTCTGCTCTAGTTTTGTAATGTAATGTCAGCTGGATAAACCTACCCATGGTCCGTGGACCATGGGATTGTATAAAGAGAGTGAGGCTCTAAGTGTAAAAGAGGAGAAGGAAGAAACATGAAAAATTCTAAGTGATTGAGTCGTAAGTTGAAGTGTGTCTTTGAGTTGTAGAGTAGGAGAAGGCTCTGCAGCACAGTGTGCAGAGGCCTAGTAGTCTGTAGCTGAGTGCGCGGACTCTTGCAACTGAGTGCACAGGGCAAGTTGAGTCTGTAACCAAGGAAGGAATTAATAAAGAGAAGTTTTATCATAATTTTGTGTATCTATTCTTGGGTTAATGCATGTTTGATATAATTTGCAAATATACTATTTATTTATTGCACGCACCTGTATGAATGGTTTATGTTGTGAAGTATAACTTAAATCACGCAAGTAGGCTAAGATAATCAACTAACATTGGAACACCAGTAAGGTCTTGGGTAATAACACAGAGCGTGAAGTTCAGCCCCTGGGTAGGGCTAAGCGAAGGCAATATATTAGGCTGCGAGGTATGGGGAATTGCGTGAAGCAACCTGCATGTAGGGTCAAACCATGGACCACTTGAACTCATCATACATCTCCATGGTGTGGAAACCTGGTTCTAGCACCCTCCCATACTACATGATCTGAGACCTCGGTCCATGCTTTGTGGACTGTTGCTGAAAGGGCCAATAGTACCGTGATTTGTTTGGCTAAATTAAATCTAAACCTGGGTTAGGCCCTAATAAGCCAACAAATGGTTCCGTGGTTGGGACCGGGATCTGCATAGAGATGTCTAATGTCGTATCACTAGAATCTGACAAAGAAAGGAATTGAAGAGTGGTTGGATAGAAATATTCATGAGTTCACAGAATAGGAAAACAAAAATCCACGATTATCGAAGGAATAGTTGTTAGATTGCTACTTATATATGGAAATCCATGAAATTTTCTTTGCAGCCTTCCCCTCTGAGTTTTACGAGTGGATCGCGAAGTTAGCAAACAGTCAATGAAGGTGTAGGCTCGACAAACCTATTGTGCGGAATTCAGAGGTGGTGTGCAGGATGGAAGCATCCATAGACAGGATGGCACAAGTTGTGGATCACTGGCTTGATCGAATTATATGAGGATTTATCTCCGAGTTCACGGTAGATACTTCAGTCAGCTATAGTGAGGCGAAAAGATGCTTCCTCAAAGGACCGCAAGGTAAGTACATTAAATATTTGAACACTTGGATTAAAATGCTACTGTGTGAAAAACAGGTTATGCGAATAAATTGACATTTGGGGCTACGTGAAGTGGGAAGATCTACAGAAACAAAGGTAGTGCAGAACTAGAAACTAGCCCCTTGATTTCACCTCTGCGAGAAAGCAAGGAAGAGCTCGTGAAGGTTTCACCAAGAAGTGTGATTAGTTTGATAAAGCAACGAATTCCACGCATACCAACCCCACCTACACCGCCACTAATTTCACAATATTCAGCCCCGTCTTCGCCCACACCACTTCTGCCACCACCACAGTTCATTATGGCAAGCATGATAAAGTTTTTGGTGTTAAAAGGAGTAGAGAATGAAGATCTGGATGAGTTTTAGTTCGTGGTAAGGGTTGTATGGGAAGTGTAGGGAGTCACAGATGATAATATAAATAAAGTAACGCTAGTCAATGCCCTGTAGGATCGCTCACTGACTTGGTACATTAAGTATTCCAATGGCAATTTGAACACAGGGATCATAGATATCCAAGTTGCACTAAACAAGGAATTTGGCCAACCAAAATCAGAGACACAGTCGATCACTAGATTTAAGGAAATCATGATGCTTCCAGGCGAGACCCCCTGGGAGCTAGATCAAAGACTAAAGTGTAGAATTCATGAAGCCAATATGACCTTGACAAATGGGCAACACCACACAGATTTTGTAGCATCGCTAACGCTGCATCTAAGGAATGCATTGTCACAGCAGAAGCTAACCACTCAAGCCGAGGCCTTGGAGATCGTGATGAGACTGCATGAGACCCTGATACCAGATCCTAACCTAGGAGTTCAAAATATCCATGCATAGTTGAAAAGCTTGTGCCTTGAGATGTATAGTTTGAAACAAGATAGGACAGGTCACCTAGAAGCCCTTGAGGAGGTATGCTGTGTAAAGTGCAAAGGCCAGGGACATGACAAGGACCATTGTCTAGTCTTCACAAAATACCTGGTGGGAGGAGGACCAATGCCATTGATACCAGAGGCATAAGCAAGACCGAGTGTAGCGCCTACATTACAGTGTGTGATTTTTCAGATAGGAGGGAATAATGCAACAGATAACTGCCATTTATTACAGAAGTATATGCAGAATTCCCAACTGTTGTTATGTAATTTTTGCAGGCCAGTAGGCCATGATGAGTGCACCTGTAGAAGTTATGAATTGATGATGGATCAGACTCCTGCCTACAGAGTTCAGACTGAAACATGGGCCCTTGATCAAAATGCAAGGATGGCGTGCACTAGATTTCAGGAGCGCGAACGAGGTCGAGGTGGAATGGGACCATGAAGAGGTCATGGATGGCTGATATGTTACAATTACAGAGGGCCAGGGAATTATGCTTGTGATTTTACAAATCCAATGAGACCATCATGCTTATATTGTACCCAGATTGATCATGAGACAAAGGACTTTCCCACACTGATAGCGAGGTTTCACGATAAAGGAGCACTCCAACCTCCCCCAACTCAGAACCTACAAATGATGAGGTCTAAGCCGCACGAGAAAGACCCAAATGTAAATATCGTGCTCTGGAGTGGTATCACGATAGGTGATGACAAAGGCAAGCAACCCAAAGAGAGTGCTTGGGTTCATAAGGCTCCAACAAAGGAATCAAAATTTAATTTGGAGCGCGTTAGGGAGACATTCATGGAAGCTAAGAAGAGCTTCGTGAATGCCTCCACTTCAGGAAGTAAAGTCAAACTATAACTGAAAATTGACCCATCAATGCTCACTACATTTTTGGAGACATGCATGAAGTTGTTGCGCAATAGCAAAGCTATGAAGGGGCTGCAAGAACTCATCACTAGATGTGATGGAACCACGCCAAGAGAAACTCATGTAGTCTAAAAGCTTGGGAAGCACACAACGTGAATAGGAAGATAGATGAGATTGACCATGCAAATTGGGGAATATGAAATGGATCAAGTGATTTTGGATCTAGGATCAGACACGAACGTCATGCCAAAGTAGACTTGGGAGTGCATGGGTAGGCTTGCGCTGCAATGGTCTCCTATTCAATTGTGAATGACAAATCAGCAAAAGATCCCACCTATGGGAAAATTTCAGGGAATAATGGTAGATATCGAAAGTGCAAGCGCGCTAGCAGATTTTGAAGTGATAGAGATTGTTGATGACAACAATCCCTATCCCACGCTACTAGGAATAGATTAGGCCACTGACATGAATGGAGTGATAAATCTAAAGAAGCGCAAGATGATTTTCAAGAAAATTTCATTGCGCGTAGTGGTACCTTTAGACCCTGTAGAAGGATCGTGCTACACAGAGTCAGTCTATGACTACAATAGCGATGGTGATCTAGACTGTATCTACAAGATAACTGTGCAGGAGCAGGATTAGGTAAATCCAACAACGGATGGCAGACTCTTGTGGCAGCGTAAAAGCTCCTGCACCACAGATTCATACGAGGAAATAGAACAATGGGAAAACTGGGTACACAAGGTAACCATGCTCAACTGTAACATGATGACAAGGTCACTGTGCTGCATGGCAACAGAGGTAAGAGATCTCCGTATGTATGATGGGTTGAGCGAGGTGGATGATTTCCTGAACAAATTTGAAAGAGAAGTACTGGAACAGTAGCATTTCGATGCTCTGAAATGGGTACTGCATGCTATGCCCACAAGATAGTTGGGTATGTATCAAAGAAGTTTTGAGGACTGGCATGAATACAAAAGGATGATGTGCATGTAGTTTGGAAAGCCTCAGATGTAGATGAAAGTTGAGTATGATAGACAAAACAGCTCGCGTGCCCACATTTCCAGATGGGTACAACCATATGGTGTGCAACCTGCACGAACGCACACCATCCTCACGATCAGAAACACAATCAACAAGGAGGAGCGGGCAAGACAATGGTGTGAATGACCCCTCTAGTTGGGACCAAGAAGTATGGTAAGGCCAAGCACGTAGAAGCATATTCACGTAGAAGCTTTTGACAAAATGCACGAAGCACTAAACATGATCCACCACGTGAAACTAACTAACTATGACCTACGTGTAGTAGTGGTTCTCTGTGCTTATAGGACCGTATGCAAAACCCTGACCACGTGGGCACTTCCAAAGCTGACGTATGAAGCAAATGCTGTAATCCCTATGGAGCATGCAAAGCCTAGTTTGGGCATAGTAGCACTAGTAGATACGATGGTTTGCGAAGCTTGGAAAGAAGGGATCACACAGCCACAAGAAATAAAACACATGGGACTTGAGGAAGATATCCAACAGGGAAACCTTAGAATCCAAAAACTTGAAGAAGGAAGGGTACGGTTAAGGAAGAAAAGTGCTTTGATGGACGCGGAAGTCAAGAAGATGGAGGCTGAAATAAAGAAAGATTTTCTCGGCAAAAAGACCAGAATGGTAAGGTAGGGTGCATGCGACCAAGATGACAGGGTTAAGGCCTATTTCCATGAATTGATAAGTCTGATGCCTAGGCTTGGACTACATATTGATAAACATAATGACCAGGGTAGCGCATTGCAAGTAATAAAGTATGAAATGGCGACCATAATAGTAAAAGGTAGAGATTCTCCAAGCAACATGATGAATGATCGGATGAAACTTTTCATGGGTGGTGTGACCACCTGACTAGCTGAAGGAAGGATAGTCTCAGCGCTCTAGGTAGTTGGAAGGGAGCGTGGGACTATAAACTATTCTTCCCAGGAGCTGTGCGATATTGAAGATGCGTGCAAAAGCAAAGAGTCACAAAGTCCACGACTACACACTGGGTACTCCGCTGCCACCCAGGTTGGCCAGAAAGTGACCATTGAAGTCACTATTCATGATGAGATGCTTGACTTGAGGCCAAATGGAGCAGGCGGCAGGCATTTAAGGTGTGAATTATGGGCAAAATCTGGGAAAATCAACTGCCAAGGAAGCATTAATCAACCAAATTTAGGGGGAATGGTCGAATTCAAATTCCAAAAGTGCTATAAAATACAAAGGGTTGCCGAAAAAAAACACTTGGTCATTTGCGAATTGAGTGGTCAAAAGAACCCTAATTGTTGTGACCCGAGCGTTGATTGAGCCCCTAAATTCGCGAGTGATAGATTGTTGCACAGATACAATGGCAACAACTAAGGATGGTATGGAGATAGCAAAAGTGACCGCCAAGGAGGCCACGCAGGCCCAAACTATTGGGGATATTCCAGAAGGCGCTGGGATTGTCACAGAAATCTTGAAATCATTGTGCACACCATGACCTAAGAAGGACAAACAAGCAATGGCTTATGTACAAATGTCCCACGGAACCCGCTGCGTAGCAAACTGTCGATGGAGGAGAAGGGGAAAGCCATCACTATAGAAATAGATGAAGAAGAAGAACATCTGCAGAACCTTGCCATCATAGAAGAAGAAGATGAAGGCATGGAGGTGGATACTCAGCCTATGCACTCTGTGAAAAAACTGCCCGCCTATGTCCCCCTGCAAAAAGAGAAGGACAAAGTGCCCAAGGACCTGGACGAGACCAAGAGCTCACTCTAGACCCCTCTCCTCCCAAATGGAATTATGTTTCAAGGCACGCACCTGGGCCGTGTGCCGAGCCTAAAATTTGAAGATTGGGACCTCGCTGACCATGAGAAGTTCCCTCACCTTGAGGTCGGAAAACTCATGAAGCAAAACACCACGGGGGGGGTGACAGCATTAGAGCCACGGAAGTGGTTGCGCAGAGTGGAAAAGGTCGGGCTGCTTAACCTAATCTAGGTGACGTATGTCCACCATGCCCCAATATCCATTTTTGTCATCAGGCACCTACTCTGCCTGGTGCATGATCGGTGTTTATGGTAGGAGGAGCCCATCCCTATCATGGCAGACTTCATTCATTGCATCTCTTGGCTTCCATACAAAGGAGAGGACCCCACAACCATATTGGAAGGGAAGGGCAGTGATTTTTCCATCGCGGAGGTCATGAAGAAAATGTACAAGCTGGAAAAGAAGAAGAGGGGCTACACCATCTTGAGCATCAAGAAGAAAGTAGTACGCGTGGCAACTTAAATCAGGGTAGGAAAAGTTATGTGCAAGTGTCATGTAGATGAGGTACCTGCACTAGTGGTTGCAATGGCTGAGCAGTGCATGGAGGGGATCGAATTTAACTGGTCTGAATTTCTCTGCATGAACTTTTTAGAGAATTGTTGTGAATCCCAGGAACGGGGCAAAACATTCCACTATGCATGGCTATTGTTGTCCATAGTTCTCGTAGCTGGGGAATTGCGAGAGGATAGTCAATTTCCCATAATTAATAGAGATTTACCAGAGGATAGTCAATTCCCCATAATTAACAGAGATTTACTAGAGGCCACAAAGTATGCTTAGCTCCGGGCCACGAAGGATGCTAAAAGGATACGTGATAGCAAGACCTTTTGGGTGTTTATGGAGATGAACCTCAGAATGTGGATCAATCGTAAGTTGTGGTTGTCACCCATGGTTTACAAAAATCTGTAGAGTTTTGTAAAATCTAAGGTAGACATGCATAACATATATATCAGGGCATGTAAGGACCCAACTAAACAGTGGACAAAGCTACCCTTTCTAGCCATCGACGACGCCATTTTCAATGTCTTGGAGGAATGGCTGCCCGAATGGCACACCCCAGACATTGCAGAAATAAGGAAGTTGACAATGAAAAAGAAGAAAGACGAGGCCAAGCTATGCATCACAGAGTTGGCCAAAAAATGAAGGAAGGAAATAGCAACAACAGAAGTGTGGGCAGTGTAGGACGTGACACAAAAAGTAGATGAGCACGAAAGGGCCATAGTAGCAGCAGCACAGAAAGTAGCTGTGAAGTGGACAAGGTCCAAACAACGCCTTCGCAGGGGAAGGAAGAAGAGGAAGTAGAAACAAAAGAAGGAGGCACAAACCCATGAACTGCATCAAAACAACTAAAGCGCTAACACCTAGTAGAGTAGGTAGGATCACAGAAGAAGGTCAACGCCTCAAAATTGTCCATTGACCCGATCACCCTAACTAAGGATGATTTGCATGACATCGGCGAGACGGTGCGCAATGTCGCCAATGAGGCTCTCCAAGATTTCATGCAAGAGAACAAGATTCTGTTGGGGGCCCTTAGAGTGCAATTGCAAGAATTATAGGTACTCCACCCACAAGTTGGTACCCTTTTGACCAACTTCACAGTCAGATCCATGGCAGCAGAGAAGATGTTGTGTGCATGGATGACCAACACAATAACGTTGCCAGAAGGGGCACTAGTGACATCAAATGAGGCCGACAGACCTTCAGTTAGCATGTTGAAAGGTCTCAGTGTTAATCTAGCTACCCTCCCGCGTGAGACATTATATGTGTTCCAGGATGGGATAACTGTAGAGCTACAAGCTAGGGAGAGCTGCGTGCTCCAAGTCCTTAGTGAGAAGAAAATAAATATGGAACAACTAAGTTTGCAGGATGATGAATTGGTGTCACAAAATCAACATCTGGTATAGGTGATAAACAATGCTTGCCAAAGCATCCTGGAGCTGACCATCCTAGTAGATATACTAGCGGAGGCACAGATCCATAGGTTAGCAGCAGGGGTGCGCGAGGCCAGGGAGGAAATGACAAAGGTTCAGCTGGAGCTTAATCTTCAGATTGTTGAGCTATGGTTAAAGGTGTAGCCATCCACTCCCCTAGAATTCAGAGAACAATGCACTAGTGCTACCATAGTGAGATTGGAGGAAATCAGAAGTGCAGTGTGAAACTACACCAGCATGTTGGAAGAATCACTTGAGGTCTTTACAAATTTGTAGGAGGACCCCAACATCCAATGCTTGGAGAGAGAGGCGCGAGAATTCCAACAGTGTTATGACAGTGTCCGAGGAATTGTGCATGCAGTGGTCCTCACCCAGATGCTTGCGCAGATGGAGTAGGCTAAAGCACTGAAGGAGCAGGTAGATGCGGCATGGCATAAAGAATCAGTCCTCAAAGCACGTGTCTAGCCTTGGATCAACAAGGCCTACACCATCACAGTAGACATCGAAGGCAAGGTCGCATGTATGCAAGGGATGCACACATTGATGCAGAGAAGCACTCCTGACACAGAGGTCTCAGAACAACGTATGCAGTAGATCCAACAAGTAGCAGCTTAGTGTGCTACTGACCTCCGCATAGTTCGAGAAAAGTTGGAGGGACTCCATGCAAAGATCACTGCACTAGCCGAGTGACTCAAGGGTGAGTCACGATGTTTGTGTTGGGGGCCTGTTGGCCATGGAATCCCCTTAAGGCATTTTTTGGGGCTCAAAGCCCAAGTTTGGATTGAATCTTGTTGTAAAGCTCCGCGAATTGTGGGTGCGGGGCGCGAAGGTATGATAGAGTCACAGGGTTGTTCGTCCTAGTTTTTTAATGTAATGTCAATTGGAGAGACCTACCCATGGTCCACGGACCATGGGATTGTATAAATAGAGTGAGTCTCTAAGTGTAAAAGAGGAGAAGGAAGATGTAGGAAAAAATTTAAGTGATTCAGTCGTAAGTTGAAGTGTGCCTTTGGGTTGTAGAGTAGGAGAAGGCTCTGCAGCAGAGTGCACAGAGGCCTAATGGTCCACACCTGAGTGCACGGACCCCTACAGTTGAGTGTGCAAGGCAAGTCGAGTCTGTAACCAAGGAAGGAATTAATAAAGAGAAGTTTTATCATAATTTTGTGTATCTGTTCTTGGCTTAATGCACGTTTGATATAGTTTGCAAATATACTATTTATTTACTGCACGCACATGTATGAATGGTTTATGTTGTTAATTATAACTTAAAGCGTGCAAGTAGGCTAAGATAATCAATTAACATTGGAATACTAGTAAGGTCTTAGGTAATAACGCATAGCACGACATTTAGACCCTGGGTAGGGTTGTGCAAAGGTAGTATATCAGGCTGCTAGGTACGAGGAAGTGCGTGAATCAACTTGCATGTAGGTTCAAACTGTGGACCATTTGAACTCATCAGACATCTTCAGGGTGTGGAAACCTAGTTCTAGCACCCTCCCATACTACTTCGGGTGAGACCTCAGTCTGTGCACTGTGGACTATTGCCGAAAGGGCCAGTAGTACCGGGATTTGTTTGGCTAAATTAACTCTGAACCTAGGTCGGGCCCCTATAAGCCAACAAGAAGGGCTTGTTGTTTAGAAATGACTGATCTATGTGATCACTGCTACTATTTTACTGTTGTTTGTCAATAATGTCTTCCTTAGATCTGAGGTTAAACTGATTGTATAAGGAGATTGAGTCTGGCTAGCTGATTGATTGAGTAAGAAGGGTGATATTTGTTGCAATCTATTTACAACTCTATAATATGACAGTAGATCTTCATAATGTGTTTGGTTGGTACAGTTTTTAGTTCAAGCTTTATGATTTAGTATCTTTAGAGGTATACACAGGTTGGATTACAAAAGTTAGCGTATACACATAGGTTGTCTTCATTGAAATAGAATATACTATCTGATATATGATTTTTGAGGTTGTAGGTGCTTCTGGTTATTGATGTAGTGTTCCCAGTTTAGTTATGTGTATTGGTTATAGTGATATGACTATTCTAGTTGATTGTGTTAGGGTCTTATAATAATCGGATTCATAATTTTGAATTGGCTATGGTTAGTCTTATAATATTGTACATACTTTTGCTTTGTGCAAAATGTTTTCCATATTAAAAATTAAAAAATGTAAAGAGGGTATGTCCTAAAAGAATAATCAAAGGACAAAAAGAAAGAAAAAGTGAAAAAAAGTGAAAAATATGAACCCCAAAAAGAAATAAAACAGATCATGAAAGTGTGCAAATTCAAATGCCACTACTTTTTACTTTTTTTATGCAAAATAAGGTTATGTGCAGCTTGTCACAAATGCCACAATCCTCCCAGCCTAGACTAAAAACTGTTGACTATTCATTTATAGTTTCCATGCCAAAATGTGAGTGTTACCCGTTAAAAGGCTGGAAAATCCTTGATTTACTCTTTTCGCTCGTTTTCACTGTAACTGCTGCTCAAGCCATTCTAAAAAACCCTTAACCTCTGCGACCAAATTGACCACCGTCTGCTGCATGAAGAAGCTCTAAGCACCTAATTCAAGTAACCAGATGACAGTTCAAATATCGTACCCTCTGCATTCACCATTGAACCTAGTTTGCAAGTTAAACCACCAAATTCTAGGTATCCTTGAGAAAACCAGAATGGCTATCTCAATTTGAAAACATACATTCTAATTGAAATCTTAATTAATTGAAATTAATTAATAAGCATTCCTAAATTGAAGATAAATTTACTTGTATACCCCAAACCATTCTTTTACAGACTGTAACTATCATCCCACTATTCCAAGGCTTACAAACCTCACTTTTAGAACCACTACAGGCCTAATTCATTTCCATAAACTCAGTCATGGCTTCGGAGACCTCTCTAGCTGTGAGACCTCTGTCAACCCCTAACTGGACATCGACCACCTAGCATTAGCAGAAGGAGATTTTCAAATAAGGGATACCAATTCCCCAACTTACCTTATAAAGCTCCATTGCTGGAGTAAGGACATATTCCTAAAATAGAACGATTACATCCACCTTTGGGAATCTAATCTACCCAAAAATGTGTTTCGAGAAGTACACCCTTTCCCAGACATTGTCAATATTTTTCATGCTTTCTACATTCCTAGCCAAAGAGCTATTATCACTCCTAACCAACAAGTGTTATTTACCATCACTATAGAATCTATCAACCAAATTTTGTAGGTCCAACCAAGCTCTAACAAGACCCCACTGTCTATTGGTGACTTGCTGGACCTATATGTCAAGTTAGACCTAGCCAAAATAGCCCAAATATTCTAGACTTTCATTATAGAGGTCTGCCATACTCCCACAGATAGTCCCCCTTATGCTGCCACCATTGTTTTAGAGAGAGGCATACAAATTATTGCCATGCTCTCTTGCATTCTAGGATATACCTCAAATGAGCATGTGGATGAGGTTGTCCTGGCCTTTCTTTCCATCTTTAGCCCAGGCAAGCCTCCTGCTGTCATTTACAACTATGCTCAGTTCATTGCAGACAGTATGCATGAACAGTTCACCAGACTACCAACTGAGAGAGTCTTCAAGTACTTCCCTGTGTTATTTCATATGTTTTTATATTATCAATTAGACAAATTCCCTATTAGCATCCAGAAGTTGGATACCAAAGGGAATCCAAGGTCAGTTATTTATTGGACACCCTTGATCTAGAAATACTCCACTTCATTCACCTATAAGGCTTTCATTGATCCATTTGTCCATCCAGTCATGGACATGCTGACGAGTAGCCCTCAGCCCAAAATCAGCCAAGAAATCCAAAGGGTGTTACAGTTGGCCAACAATAGTAAGGTAGGAAACTGGTATCTATACTAGAACCACACACACATTAGAATTTATGGATGCCAACTTTCCCCTTACAAACTACCCAAATACCTCCCTATGATGATATTTGCACTGGAATATTTTAGGCAGATCATCAATTTTGATGAAGCCAACTTCCTAGAAGCTAGGAAGAAAACCAAATTTAAAATGAAAAATCAATTGGGCCCCTTCATTTGTAATAATAGAGAGGTTGGACCAGAGGCTGACAAGATGTTGTAGGAAATGAAATTCAGGAACAACTTTATGTGGGAGTATGACCCTCATGGGGTCATAAATAAGTTAAGGATCAAGGTCAAATTGGGACCTTTCATCCGCCATTCTAGACCAGATATTGAGAGGTTTTCCAACCAATCAGAATGGTATGAAAACACATTAATTGAAATGTATAGCATAGTAGTGGATGTAGAAAATACATTGATTGATGTACAAAAACAAATTGATGAATCTTCTTTCCTATAGGTTCTAGAACTAGGGGAACCCATGAATATTCCTCTTGTTTTATAGACCCCAGCAAATGAGGAGAGAAACCCAAAGAGAAATATGGAGGAGGGTTCTAGTTCTGCTATTGAGACCACAGATGAGCATTTTTAGCTTAGGAAATGGCCCAAGCTGAATCTTGTAATTCAAAAGGAAGAGACCATTGAATCCGTGGAAATCATTGACAATGATATAATGGTGGAAAGAATTAAAGGCACAGTGACTTCAAAGGAAACACAACAACCATCAACATCTAACAGCCAACTGATTCAGAGATAGTTTAGTGTTGAGGTTTCTTCTTTCACCAAGCCAACAGATAAGGAAAAATATATCGAGGACAGGTATCAAGAGATCAAGTTGAGAAATGAGAAGTTGAAGGCTAAAACATATGCCCAATACTTCAAGCACACACAAGCTAATCAGTGCAGGTTGATCTCATCTTTTGATATCAAAGAAGGGAAAATCCAAGTGTCCTTCATGTAGCCAACTTTCCAGTGGCCAAAGACATCAACTGAATATAGAAAAACATACTTTGAGGTGTTGGCTAGGGATGTTCATCCCATTGACCAGATAAAATTCCACAAGCAGGTAAGAGAGATGATCTGCTCCACCTTGACAGGAAAGGCCATGGCTTCACATAATTGGTAATTGAGTTGGGACATGATCCCAATAACATCAAACCCGTTGAGAAGTTGATCCAGAAGAATAATGAGGACATTGTAGCTCTTAAAAAACAATTAAAACTTCCTCATTCAGAGCACCCATAAACAAAAGAGGTCGTGGAGAGCCAAACACATTAGGAAGAGATAAGGGACCTGGTTTTATAATTGAATGATCAATTGAAGGAAATGGAAAAGGAGTTAGATAGCTTGATACAGGTAAAACATGCTAGTCTAGAGGTTGTCCCTGCCACTGTTATCCCAAGAGTTACTACTACAGTGCCTTCCACTTTGGCAACATCATTAGCTCTTACTGCTCCAATGGCTACAACACTTCGAGCTTCTACAACATCTACATCAATAGCAGGGTCAATAGCAACAGGGCCAACAGGTGATGAGGCTAGCAAATTGGTCAAGGCAATGGAAGACATGTCCATTCAGACCACAGAAATGAAAAAGCTCAAGGAAAAGGTGATCAGTCTAGAGACTGACTATAAGCTTACACAGATTATGCACAAAGAAGAAGTGCAGAAATCAATCAAGATGAATGAAAGAATAAAAAACTTGGAGAAGGAATTGACTTTAAAGGAACCACTTGGACAGATTAAGGAACAATTATGGGCCAATATCATTGACTCTGTCAGTAATATTTGGCCATCCATCCACGTAATGTAGGAACAGATTGACTTATTAAAAGAGACTACAGAAGCCATACAAAGAGTAAAATCAGAACCAGGAGACATGCCAGAGGAAGCTCCAAGGATCATTCACTTCCTCAACTCCAAAAATAAGTATGAATTGTAGGAATTAGAGATACCTGACAGAACAGATAAAATACTAGAAGTAAATAGGGTCCTCACCAAGAAAAAATTAATGTTAAACCTTAAAGATAAGTGCCAAACCATGAAATTGGTTATAGACAGATTCATGGTTAAGTTTGAAGTTTTGAGGCAAAAGTGTCTGCCCAATCCCTCGGTAATAAATGACAAGTTAATGCCATAGGAGGACTACAATAGAAAAATCAGAGAAGTGGCTAGAGATCAAGTAAATACTTTAGCTATGAAGGGGATGCCTATTGGCAAGGTCCTATAACAAACTTTTGAGAATTTTTTTACCTCCAGCATGAGGTAAAACACCTTTTTGTGAATAAGCCTACTTTTACCAAATACAAGAAGGCAAATGAGATTTATAGGAAGATGATAAATATCCAATTACCAGATGCTGAAACATGGGAGAAATTAAATGACTTACTATAGAAATACACAGTCAAAATGTAAAAATGTATAATAAGATTGAAAAGCACAATAAAAGGATAATGACAGGCCAGCGAGATGAAAGTGTATCAGCTGAAAGGTCAGAGTGAATAGAACATCCAGCATGAAGACCAAACAATAAAGAAGAGATTAAGAGGAAAAATATCAAAGATTAAAGACAACACAGCCTAATAAACAGGGATAGCAAACAACAGTTGAATATATGTCTCTATATTCTTGCATGAAGATATTTCTTTCTCTTAGATTAATTCCCAAGGCAGTTTGGGATATTTTGTAAATTATTTTTGTATAAATACTTCATAATTTGAAGTATTGAGTGTTGGGTTGTGTTATATTCTTTCCACGACTACCCTACGTAGTTGACCGGGGGGTTAGACGTGGGGCAGAGCCCTCCCTTTGTTGCGCTGATTGTGCAGTGGGGCGGTCACAAGGGGGTGGGTAGCCCCCTTCTGCGGGGTCCGGGGCAACACCCCAAGGAACTTTTTTTTGGACCCTATATTAGGTTGGGTGGACCTACCTATGGTTTTTTGCATGATTTTCACACATGGTTTTGGACGTGATGGTTTTCAGTCCATGGTTTTGGACGCGATGGTTTTTGGTCCATGGTATTGGATGCTTTGACATGTATAAATATGTATTGTAACATTGAAAGGAACATAATGAAAAATCAAGCTGGTAGTCCCGGTTTTGGGATCCAGGGGAAAATCTCTATGTATATGTGTTTTATTTGTTATGCTCTCGCATTGTTTTTTTTCTGTTCTTAGAATTTGTATGAAAGTGATTTCTGTATGGGGTTAAAACCTAAATTTGGTATTAGAATAGTTTTGGCTTCAAAGGGATGCCTTTGTTGCTGACAGGTTTCGCTCGGGCCTATGGTAAACCCTATTTAGTGGGAGATCTGCAGGATCGATTCTAGTGGTTAAAGAAGATGACGAGCAGTGGAAAGATAGAGATCGAGAAATTTAATGGTCGGAGTTTTGAGTTGTGTAAACTCAATATGGAGGATTTGTTGGTGGACAAAGATCAGCGGATTGTGGTAGATTCGGGTACTAAGCCAACGTGAGTGTTCGATGAAGAATGGAAGAAGTTGGACTGGAAGGCAAAGAACACAATATGATTGTGTGTCTCAGATTCAATATTGCTAAATGTATCGGGGGCAGCTATGGCGAAGGCTTTGTGGGACAAGTTAGAGACTTTGTACCAATCTAAGTCTCTAGTGAATAAATTGTTCTATAGAAAAAGTTGTATAACTTGAGGATGAAAGATGGAGACTTGGTGACAGAGCATTTGAACGCATTTAATACTATGGTAAGTCAATTATTATCTGTTGATATTAACATTTCAAATGAAGATAAGTGCATCAGTTTTTTGTGTTATCTACCAAATTCGTGGGATATTCTAGTTATTATAATAGGTAGCAATGCAACTGTCTTGCAGTTTGATGAAATAGTCTCATCCTTGCTGACAAAGGAGATGATACGGAAAAACATGGAGAGCCAAAATGTTGATGCTTTGTCTGTATGAGGACGGTCTTAGAACAGAAACAAAAACAAGTCATCGAGTGGGAGATCTAAATCTAGAG
Organism: Pinus taeda; assembly: GCA_000404065.3. Taxonomy (NCBI): domain Eukaryota; kingdom Viridiplantae; phylum Streptophyta; class Pinopsida; order Pinales; family Pinaceae; genus Pinus; species Pinus taeda. The sequence continues at coordinate 130,917 of APFE030817815.1, read as the reverse complement.
GGAGATATAAATCTCTAGGAGCACCTGTAAAGGTGGTGTGCTGAAGATGCAGAAGCGAAGGGCACTACAAAAGGGACTGTAAATCTAAATCTCCTAGCAAAGGAAAGGGATATTATGATGCTCCTTCTGCACAAGTGAAAACCACCTCATATGAAGTTGGGGATGTCTACTTGGCTTCTTCAAGTACACATGGAGATCATGAGGCATGGTTGATTGACTCAGGTGCATCCTTTCACTTCACTTCCCATAGAGAGTGGTTTTGTGAGTATGAGAAATATGATGGTGGTGATGTCTTATTAGCGAATGACAGGAAGGCTAGAATTGTTGGTCATGGAAAAGTCAAGTTGAAGTTGCAAGGTGGAAGGTTTAGAACACTTCCAGTTCTTTTGCATATTGCTTCATTGACCAGAAATTTGATTCTGTAATCAAGCTGGATGATGTAGGTGTAAAAACAATGTTCGAGAAGGATACCTGCAAAATGGTTCAAGGAGCACTGGTATTGATGTGGTGAGTTTGGATTGGAACTCTATACAAGATACAAGTTAGCAGTGTTGTTAATGGGTGAAACAGTTCTGTGGTTCCTGAAAATGGAGCAGAAAATCCAGTGATCTCTGGAGGGAAGACCATGCTGTGGCATCAAATGCTTGGACATATTGGAGAGAAGGGCCTTCAAATACTTCATGGTAAAGTTATGGTAGAAGGTATGAGTAATACCTATCTAGATTTTGATTTCTGTGAAAATTATGTATATGGGAAGAAAAATCAGGTGAGTTTCCCCTCTGGTGGTAAGAGGGCAAAACAAATATTAGAGCTTGTGCATAGTGATGTGTTTGGACCTATGAAGGTTCCATCATTGGGTAGGTTTGTGTACTATGTATCATTTATAGATGACTTCTCAAGGAATACATGGATATATTTCCTTAAAAATAAATCTGATGTCTTTGACATGTTTAAGCTATTTAAGGCTCTAGTGGAAAACCAGATAGAGAATAAGATAAAGGTGTTGAGGTCAGATAACATTGGAGAGTTTTACAACAAGGAATTTGAAGAATTATGTAAGAAGTGTGGTATAGCACGGTAGAAGACTACTCCATACACAGCTGAGCAAAATGGAGCTGCATAAAGAATGAACAAGACGTTGATGGAAAGGGCAATAAGCGTTCTCAGTGGTGTTGAGTTAGGACGAGAATTCTGGGCAGAGGCAGTGGAGACAGCATGTTACCTGGTCAATAGATCACCTTCATCAGCGTTGGAGGATAAGACTCCACAAGAGGTATGGACTGGTAAGAAACCCCCTCTTTCACATCTAAGGGTATTTGGATGTGATGCATATGTACATGTTCCAAAGGAGAAAGGAACCAAGTTGGATAGTAAATGTGAAAAGTGCATCTTTATTTGGTATAAGGATGGTTTAAAGCATTATAAGATTTGGAACCTAGTAAAAAGGAAGGTTGTGTACAACTGAGGTGTGGTGTTCAAAGAGGTGAAGGATGTTATTAAACACAAAGTCCCATCAAAGGAACCTGAGAAGCTAAAGTTTGAGCTTAAGGAGGAAGAATAAAACTCCACAGTAGAAGAGGAATCAGAAGATGAAGAGCCACAAACTCCAAGTGTGAGAAGATTACTTAGAGAAGAAAGGCAGCCAAAAAGGTATAGTCCATTTGCTTTCTGTTCAAATTTTTCTTTATCTATTATTGATGATGATCCCAGAACTGTGAAGGAAGTAGTAGATTTAGAGGATGGAAAACTTTGGAAAGAGGCCATGGTTGATGAAATGGCATCTTTGCACAAAAATTACACATGGTATCTAGTGGAGTTTTCGACTGGTAGGAAATCCATTGGCAGCAAATGGGTGTTCAAGAAGAAGACAAATACAGAAGGAAAGGTGGAGAAATACAAAGCTTTGTTGGTAGAAAAAGGTTATTCTAGGTGCCAGGAATTGATTTTGGTGATATTTTTTCTCTTGTTGCGAAGGTAGCTTCTATTAGATTACTTTTATTTGTTGTTGTTGCTTTTGATTTTGAGGTAGAACAGATGGATGTGAAGACAACATTTCTTCACAGGGATTTAGAAGAGGAAATCTACATGAAGCAACCTGAAGGTATTACAGTGAAGGGTAAGAAAGAACTGGTATGCAAGTTAATGAAGTCTCTTTATGGGTTAAAACAATCATGAAGGATGTGGTATCAAAAATTTGATACATTTATACGGGGACATAGCTTCATCAAAAGAAAAGTAGATCATTGTGTGTATTTTAAATTAATTGGTGACCATGTTATTTATCTAGTCTTGTATGTGGATGATATGTTGCTGGCTCGAAATGAAAAAGAAATTATTCATGATTTGAAGACCCAATTCTCCTCCAAATTCAACATGAAATATCTTGGTGCTACAAACTATATTTTGGGCATGGAAATTAAAAGAGATCGGGCAAAGAGGAAGCTCTAGTTAAACAAGAGGAAGTATGTCAAGACAATAATGCAGAGGTTTAATATGCGGGATAGTAAACCGGTTAAGGTTCCTAGTCCTATAGGTGTAAAGTTATTTGCTGAACAGTGTCCCAAGACACAAGAAGAGGAAGAGGACATGTCCCTTGTTCCATATGGAAGTGCAGTCAATCGCTTAATGTATGCGATGGTTTGTACTAGACTAGACATTGCACAAGCAGTGGGAGTATTGAGTAGGTTTATGCCAAAACCAGGGAAGGAGCACTGGACAACAATGAAGCGGGTTTTTAGGTATTTGCATGGCACTAGTGATTATAGCTTGTGCTACCAAGGAAGACCAAGATTGGGAAAAGTGTTGGATATTCATGGCTTTGTTGATGCGGACTGGGCTGGATAGCTAGATCAAAGATGATCTATAAGTGGGTACGTGTTCAACCTATTTGGAGGTGGAGTTAGTTGGATGAGCAAGAGACAATCTATAGTGGCACTATCAACTACAGAGGCAGAATACATGGCAACCACTCATGCAAGCAAGGAAGCAACTTGGTTGCAGAGATTGTGTTCAAGTATGGCGTTAGTACAAGGAGATATAAGGATAGACTATGATAGCCAAAGTGCAATTTTCTTGGCAAAGAACCTTGCTTATCATTCAAAGACAAAGCACATTGATGTTCAACATCACTTTATAAGGGATATGATAGAAGACAAAAAGGTGTTGTTGGTAAAGGTGGACATTTTGAAGAATGTTGCAGATAATTTGACAAAATCTATGATCTCTAAGAAGTTCTCTTGGTGTAGAGAAACAATGGGCGTTGTAGGGTTGGATAAATGACTAAACTCTCCTATGGCCCCTTGTGGAAAGAAAACAACAAGTGGGAGAATGTTGGGTTGTGTTATAATATTTCCATGACTAGCCTATGTAGTTAACTAGGGGGTTAGAGTGGGGGCGGAGCCCCCCCTTCATTGCGACGATTGAACAGTGGGGTGCTCACAGGGGGGTAGGTAGCTCCCCTCTATGTGATCCGGGGCAATGCCCTGGGGATATTTTTTTTGGACCCTATATTAGGTTGGGCGGACCTAACTATGGTTTTGTGCATGGTTTTCGCACATGGTTTTGGACGTGATGGTTTTCGTTCCATGGTATTGGATACTTCAGCGTGTGTAAATATGTATCATAAAATTGAAAGGAACATAATGAAAAATCAAGTTGGTAGTCTCGGTTTTGGGATCCAGGGGAAATCTCTGTGTAGATGTGTTTTATGTGTTATGCTCTCACATTGTTTATTTTATGTTCTTAGAATTTGTATGCAGGTAATTTATGTACGAGATTAAAACCTACATTGACTGTGGATTTCTATACATTTGTAGATTTATTTTGATCATAAACATAAGGGTTATTATACCAATTTTTCAAGTCAGCAGGCTCGACCAAGTAATAAAGAGATTGCATTACATAATTCATGTGTTGAGCTATTACCGTAAAGTATTTTCTTTGCCAAATTTGTTATTTTCTTATGTTTTTTCACAAAATTGAATCTTATCTAAGTTTGAATGAATTAACTAGAAATTTATCTTAGAATTTTTTAAGTACACTCTGTTTTGAATAGTTGATCATTTACATGTTTTCTTCTGATATCCAGATATGAGAATCCTTAATTTCTCTCCCATACTGGTTGATCTCTTTCACTTTCTTCATAATCCGGCCTAAGGAACCCTTAATTTCTCTTTGGATCCGAATGGAAACCACTTCACCATCCAACCTTGAGATCTGAAGTAACTTTGTTATCTTTCCCTGTAGACACTGTTTTTAGAACTTGATCCAATCCTGTTTGCCTGATATTTGACCCCATAACCTACAGGTAGAAGACACCCCTCTTTTCCTCTAATTAAGTGATCCCACCACCAAAGCCAAATCAAAACCTAAGTACAATCATAACTAGCTTAAAATCAAATAACTAAACAAAGTTAAATCATAAAGAGGGAGCTCTCTCTGAGAATTAGGAAGGCTAGATCCTAATCTCCAAAGTAGGTTTGTGGTTACCTCTAATCATTTCTTTTTAATCAACTCCTTAGAAATATTGGAGTAATAACGTATTGGTGACCATGCTGGGGACTTTGATCCTCGGTGTAATAAAACTTCAAGGAAGCCTTAAATTTCATCATTTTCCCCTTAAGGTCATTTTAAGGAGTTGATGTTAAAAAGCTTCAAAAAACAATTAAAAAATTAAAATTCGGGCTCCCAAAAAGACTCACTATACTAGGGCAAATTGAGATCCAAACCCTGCTACAATAGTTGATGACCATGACAAAATTTTAATAAAACCTGAAAAGGTAGAAACTCAAGCACGTAGTATCCAGTTAGTTAAAGGAAATTCACTCCTCAAGGAATTATCAGCTGTAGAGGAAATTCCATTTCATTTTTCATTTGACCTCTCATTGTTTAAAACTAAATCAGAGAATAAAATTCATGAAACTGTGTTAGACCCTAATTTTATTCAAAGGCATATATCCATAGTTAGATAAACTTGTGTTGGATACTTTTGACAAGTTAGAAGCTTTAACCTCCACATTCATAAGCCATATAGATGATGCTTACCTTCAACAATCAGTTGAGTTGGCTGCTCTCACTGTTGTTACCTCTGAAATTTCTGCACAATCTTCAAATACTATAAATACACCTTCATTTACTACCACCTCACCTATAATGTCCCCCATAGTTCATTCCCCTAAACCAATTGTTCATCAGCTTCCTATCCAAAAAAACACCTTAACCTCATCTAATTCATCTCCATCCATTTCAAGCCCTTCCTCAAGCACTATCACATTACCCACTAGTCAAGCCATAATCTCAACCATGACAGACATATATGCACCTTTGGTTTTACCAGCACAGCTCCATGCCATGCCCCGAGATTATCAAAGAAAAATCTTTTGGTTTGATGCTATTGGTCAGTACACTGCCCAATAACATGTGAACAAAATGACTGACTATTTTGAGTTGCATGAGATTGATGAATCTGATGTCCAAATGAGGTTGTTTCCCCAAACATTAACTGGGGATGTTAAGAAATGGTTCAAATCTTTACCTTCTAATCATATTGCAGACTTATCTACTTTTCATTGATTGTTTATTGATAGATGGGAGAGAAATAAAAATCTTCTGCAAATACTTTCTGAATATGGTAACATTAGAAGAGCTCCTAATGAATCGGTTCAAGATTATTGTACTAGGTTCAATAGTATCTACAATGCAATACCTGCTAATATTAAGCCTCCACTAGACCTAGCATTGATCAAATTCCCTAATGGTTTTGACACTGATATGTCATACCAGTTAAGAGAAAGAAACCCTGAAACATTGGAAAAAATTCAAAGTAATGTTGTTAGTGTAGAAGCCAATCTATTAGCTAAGAAATCCAGAATGAGAAATGAAAAAATAGTTGTCATTAAAGAGAAAACTTCCACTTCTGATGGTAAAATCGATAGTTTAGAAAAGATTGTAGAAAGAATAATGGATATATTATAAAACATGGAAAGAAAAACTCAGTGTGAGAATCGATGACCACCCCCAATAAGAAACCCCAACTTCAGGAAGAATCCTAACACTGGAAAGAATGCAACACCAGATCAGAAAATTAGACCACCCTTCCAGGAAAACTATGTTGAGGGTTCACAAAACTAGGAGGGAGAGGATTACGCCCAGATAAATCTATTAGGGATCAAAAATGAAGATGTTGTTTTTCTTACTCAAGGAGAACAAGAATTGTACATGATGCAACAATTGCAATTATAATCTAGAGAGTCCTTCGACTTTAAATAGGGTTATGAGTCTGCCATATATGAAGTTCACAAATAGTATAGCTTAAGAACTAAAAAAAACAATGATACTCCCACTAAGAGATCAATCAAGACCCAAACTAAAAAGGTAACAGAAGCTCTTGTAACCAAAGTCCTGCAAATCCTCCCTAGGGGAACTCAAGAGACTTCTAGCCCAAAAATTGTAGATATAACTTGATCTGAAACTCAAACTGAAATTGTTACTCAAATCATTCCAAATAAGAGAATTCAAAACAAAACTGCTGAAAGATAGACCGAAGGGCCTAGTACAGAAAAACAAGATAAAAACACATAGACCACATTTCCTAAGGAAGATCTCATCCAACCAAACAAAACTCAATTGCCATCTAACATTAAGACTGAGATAGAAAAATTGAAAATATCAATTCCTTTGACTGAGCTAGTGAAAAATGAATTCTATAGATCATAGATCACTAAAACATTAAATATAGGTGACAGAGAGGATGATGTAAATTTGAATGATGATCAACCTGAATTACTGTTTGGTCCTGAAATAAATGGTACACATTAGTAAGGGGGTGTCCCTCCTTTCGACATTAGCTTGAACATTCATGATAAAATATTACATAATTCTATGCTAGACTCAAGGGCATCCCATAACTTAATGCCAAAATCAATCATGGAGAGACTAAATTTAGATATCACTAGACCATATAAGGACCTATTTTCCTTTGACTCTAGCCAAGTTAAATGCCTTTGCTTGATTAAAGATTTATGTGTAACTCTAGTCCGATGCCCAACAAAGAGTATTGTGATGGACATAGTATTTGCTGACATCCAACCCAAATATGGAATGTTGTTATCTCATTCATGGGGAGCGAAATCGCAGGGATATTTACAATTAGATATGTCATATGCCACCATATCTATTTTTGGTCAACAAAAAAAACTTTATAGAGAGACCTTGATGAAATACATAGTGAGTAGTGAAGAAAAACCATAGAATTTCCCTATATACTCCATGCATTCTGATATGGACACTTTTATCTTATACAATTTAGAACATGAAAACAATGAAGTCACAGTTGTAGAAAAAAAATACAAAGCTCCTCATAGTGAAAACATTTTTCATAAATCTCTATGGCATTTAGATTTTGATGGATCTGTGAATAGACTAGGAGTAGGTGCAGGAGGGTGGATTCAAAACATGGAAAGCAATCATTTTGAGGGTCATGCATTTAGACCAAACCTTAAATGCACAAATAACATGGAAGAATATGAAGCTCTAATCTTAGGACTACAAATGGTTAGAAAACTTGGAGTCAAGAGAGTTTCTATAATGGGAGACTTAGAATTGATTATTAAATAAATCAAAGGCGAATACTCTGCAATAATCCTAGACTGAGCCAATATAGAGAGATTGTCCTATATTTGATCAAATAAATTCTTGAAACCGAGTTTGCTACCATTCCTAGGAAATAGAATATGCAAGCCCATAGTCTAGCAACTTTTTCTAGTACCTGCAAATTGCCTTTTTAGCCCAACCACCAATATACTACGGAAGTGAGACATAGGCCTGTCATACCTAACAATTTGAAATATTGGCAGATATTCTCACAAGATTCTCAAATTTATGATTTCATGAATTCTGAAGGTGAGTTTCAAAATCGTAATACATATACAGATTGTACAGTAGATAATGACATAGGTAGTGGGGTGGATGTAAATATGTTAGATATAGGCAAGCCCACCAATTTCACTAAACTAGAAATAGATAACTTAGAAAATGTAGAAATAGAAGAAATAATGAATGATGATCCTGAAATTCTAAACCTTAAAAATATTCTTTTTCTTAGGGGATTAGTCCCCTTAGAATAATTGTTTGATTCAAATGATGTAGCTAGGAAACCAAAAATGGAGCCTTTAAGAGTAGATATAGAAGAATGTAACATAGGAACTGATGAAAGACCTAAGTTCATTAAAATATCAAAAGCCTTGCCTCCAGATGAAATGGTTAAATATATAAGTATGTTGAAAGAGTTTCAAGATGTCTTTGTCTAGAGTTATGAAGACTTGAAGTCTCATGACACTAGCATAATTCAACACAAGATACCTATCAAAGAAGATCATAAACCTTTTAAATAGAAGCTTAGGAGAACTAATCCAGTTCTTATGCCAAAAATTGAAAAGGAAGTAAAAATGATGTATGATGCCCAAATCATATCTCCCATTAGATATTCAGATTGGATCTCAAACTTAGTCACTACTAGGAAGAAGACAGGAGAAATCAGGCTCTATGTTGATTTTAGAAATTTGAACAAGGTCTCATTAAAAGATAACTATCCTCTCCCAAAGATGGACCATATTCTTCAGAGGGTAGTAGGTTCATCCATAATTTCATTCCTTGATGGATTTTTTGGATATAACCAAATCTTAGTCCAACCAGAGGACCAAGCAAAGACTACATTTACTACTCCTTAGGGTACTTTCATGTATTTGAAATTGTCTTTTGGATTAATGAATTCAGGAGCAACATTTCAAAGAGCTATGGATATAGATTTTTCCAAATAAATCCAGGACTTCCTATTTGTTTACCAAGATGATATCACAGTCTTTTCCAAATCCGATATTGAACATCTAGATCACCTGAGAATAGTTTTCATTAAATGCAGAAAATTTGGTATTTCCTTAAATCCCGAAAAGACAGTCTTTGGTATAGAAGAAGGTAAACTCTTGGGACATATAATATCTAAATATGGAATTAGAATATATCCAGCTAGAATAAAGGCTATCCTGACCATCACCCATCCTAGAAACATCAAAGAATTACAATCTTTTTTAGTAAAAATAATTTTTCTTAGGAGATTCATTTCAAATTTAGCATAATTAATTAGAGAACTAAATAACATGTTAAGAAAAGATTCAGCACTTAAATGGATAGTGGAGGGTAAATAGTCTTTTGAGGCCATCGAACAAGCCCTTACCAAAACTCCAGTCCTCATAAGTTGTGACTTCCAGAAATATTTTATAATTTTTTCTTTTGCTTCAAAACATACTATTACAACAGTCTTGTTCCAAAAGAATGATCAAGGATATGAACAACCCATTGCATTTTCAGTAAATCTTTAAAAGATGCAACACTAAAGTACAACATAATGGAAAAACAGGTATTAGCTTTAGGGAAAGCTATTAAGTATTTTAGAGTGTACATCTTGTATTCACACATCATTTCTTATGTTCCAAATTCAGTAGTAAAGGACATTTTGAAACAAAATGGGCCTGAAGGAAAGAGAGGAAAATGGATTGCCACTATTTTGGAATATGACATAGCAATAAAGCCTACAAAACTTATCAAAGGCTAGGGTTTAGCTAAACTCATGGTTGAATCAAACTGTCAGGCCCTAGATATAAATTTCATTGGTGACCTAGATGAGCAGGAAGAGATGGCGACTCCACAGATCAGTGAACCTTTTACAAATTCACCTTGGTATGCAGATATCATATTTGTCTTACTAAACTTACAAGCTCCTCCTGGTTTATCTAGACTAAAGCTAGATTTTTGAAAATGAAATCATTGAAATATTCTATCATAGATAATGCTTTATTTTGGAAAGATAATAGTCGTATTCTATTAAAATGTTTACTAAAAGATGAAGATGATAAGATTATGCAAGAATTTCATGCAGGATATTGTGGAGGACACTTGTATTGGAAAACAACTGCTGACAAGATTCTGAGGGATGGTTTTTACTGGCCCACTCTTTTTGTAGATGTCAAGAAATGTGTGACCTCCTGTCATAAGTTCCAAATATTTGAGGCAAAAGGAATCTTTTACCTTTACCTCTCAAACCCATATCCACAGAAGTGTCATTTCAACAATGGGGTTTAGACTTCATTGGAGAAATTCACCTAGCCTCCTCAATCCAACATAAATGGATTTTGAAAGCCACTAATTACTTCACCAAATGGATAGAAGCCATCACTTCTAGACAAGCAACAGACTCTGTCATTATCTCATTCCTTGAAAGCAATATCCTGTCAAGATGTAGAAGCCCCCCAAATGCTCATTACTGATAATGCAGCTACTTTTAAATCCAAGAAAATGGTAGACTTTTGTAACAAATATCACATCACCCTTGGCCATTCCATTGCCTATTACTGTCAAGGTAACGGACTTGTAGAATCCTCTAAAAAAATCCTTATCATTATCATTAAGAAAATATTGGAAGACAACAAAAAGACATGGAGCAAAAAGTTGATCAATGCCTTATGGGCAGACAGACTAACTACCAAAATGTCTATTGGTACATCTCCTTATTAATTAGTATATGGAATGGATGTTATTTTTCCATACTCTTTAGGAGCGCCAGTCATGAAGATCATCCAAGAGTTGCATGTAGAACTGAATGATATCCAGAGGAGGATAAATCATGCAATACACTTGCAGGAAACCAGAGAAGAAGTCTATGTCAAATCACAAGTAATCCAGGATAAAATCAAAAGGATTTTTGACAAAAGCTCTAAATCTGATGATTTCTACATAGGTGACAAAGTACTTAAATGGGATTCTAGAAGATAAGACAAGGGAAAACATGGCAAATTTGATTTCCTATGGCAATGCCCTTATGTCATTTATGGTTACAAAGGTAACAATTCATTTTTATTGAGAGAATTAGATGGGACAAATCTACCAGGAGGACCTGTCAATGGTAGAATGTTGAAGCATTACTTATCCACAGATTAATAGTAGTTCACTTTACTTTACTCATTGTATATAACATTGCAAAGTTTAGGTTGGATTGGATTGGATTGTAATCTTTTTAAGTTGAAGCTCGGAGAGAAGTCCCTGAGCTTTGAAGGGTTCACCATCATAAGTATGAATAAAGTAGAATCACAGAAGACTAGTTTACAAGTTAAATGGAGTAACAGTTCCAAAGGCTACTGACCTTAAAGTTCTTGACATTTCACGAGGAAATGTCATCCCCATGTGGAGCCACTATTAGGGTCCTATAATAATAGGATTCATAATTTTGAATTTGCTATGGTTAGTATTGTAATATTCTACATACCTTTTCTTTCTACAAAATGTTTTCCATATTAAAAATTAGAAAATGTAAAGAGGGTGTGTCCTAAAAGAATAATCAAAGGACAAAAAGAAAGAAAGAGATAAAAAAGTGAAAAATATCAACCCCAAAAAGAATTAAAACTAATCATGAAAGTGTGCAAATTCAAATGCCACTTCTTTTTACTTTTTTATTCAAAATAAGGTTGTGTGCAGCTTGTCACAAATGCCACAAGCCATGATGGTCAAATAGCTTAATATTAACTTATTCATGCTTTAAATTTTATGTTGATAGATAGAGAATAAAGATCTAGACAAATTGTTTAACCTTGGAAAATCAGTGGTTAGGTAGAGAATAAAAATGAGCTCATCAGCTTAATCTGAGTCATTGGAAGTTATAATGTTACAATTAAATAGTTTTCTTGTCAAAAGAAAAGGAAATAAAGGATCAGCAAACTCAAATGCACCTAATAAAGTGAAGAAAAAATGATAGGATAAATAAAGGGTAGGCAGAAGAAAGGTTGTAAATGTACAAGGTTGCCGAGTCAAAAGCACATTTATCATGCTTAATCCTATGTTTCAGGTGCAGGAGCATTTATGAGAAAGAAAATATGTTCACAAGCTGGTTTAACTAATTTCCCCTCATTTCACTATACCCCCACATGCTTATTTGCTAATTTCCCCATTATCCCTTTATCATTTATAAGTCCCATTTTCCCCTCATTTTGACCCTTATCCCTTGGTTTCACACATTTCCCTAGTAATTACCCTTCAAAAATCATTTCCCTACCCACAACCCCCTTTCCCTAGTGTGAAACCCATTCCCCATTGCAAATATTAATTTCCCCCCTTTTTAATTGCCCTATTTTCCCTTCAAAATCCCATAAAACCCCCTTATCCTAATTTTTTATCCCGCTAATTATTTAATTAACTCCATAGTTCATATTTCCCAGACAAAACCTTTTAACCCATGAACCCTCGGTGCAATTAAAAAACCCTGTCACATAACCCCTGGTCCCACTTTATTAAACCTGCTGCTTATATCTAATCCATATCTTATTTACTAATTAATTACAATTATTTTTTATTAAAGCCCAAGCCCTGCAAATCCCTTTCTTGATTCCCTCCGTGCATCTTAACCATGCAATAGCCGTTTGATCTCCTACGCCCAGATCCGATGTTGCGCATCCATATCACGTAGGTCTAATGTCCGACCGATTGCAGCTCGAGAGCATGTGAGGTTCGCAGTTTTTCCTGGGCATTTTTATGCTACGTGGCAGCCCCAGGCTAGAACACATGGTCTTCAAAAATACATCCTCCCCTCCAAACGCAGTGTGATGGCCCAGAAAATTGTCTCCCCGCCCAGACCAAAAACCACCCATTGTTCATTTATAGTTTCTGCACTAAAATGTGACAGTTACCCATTAAAGGGTCGGAAAAGCCCCAATTTACTCTTTTCACTTATTTTCACTGTAACTGCTTCTCAAGCCATTATGCAACACCCTGAACCTCTACGACAAAATTGACCACTGTCTGCCACTTGAAGAATCTCTTGACACCTATTTCAAGCAACCAGGTGATAGTTCAAGCTACCATACCCTCTACATTCACCATTGAACCTAGTTTGCAAGCCAGACCGCCAAATTCCATGTATTCTTAAGAAAAACCAGAATGTCCCTCTCAATTCGAAAATGTATAGTCCAATTGAAATCTTAATTGATTTAAATTAATTAATAAACTTGCCTAAATTGAAGAGAAATTTACTTGTATACTCCAAACCCTTCTTTTACAGACTGTAACTACCATCCCACTATTCGAAGGCTTCAAAATCTCACTTCTACAACCATTACAGGCCTAATCCATATCCATAAAATCAATCATGACTTCCCAGACCTCTCTGGACATGAGACCTTTGTCAAACCCTCACTTAGACATCGACCACCTAGCATTAGCAGACAAAGATTTTCAAATAATGGATACTGCTTCCCCAACTTACCCTCTAAAGCTCCACTTCTAGAGTAAGGACATATTCCTAGACCAAAACGATGACATCCACCTTTGGGAATCTAATTTCCCCAAATATTTGTTTCTAGAAGTACACCGTTTCCCAGACATCATCCATTTATGTCATGCTTGATACATTCCTAGCCAAAGACATATTATCACCCCTAACCAGCAAGTGTTATTTACTATCACAACAGAATCTGTCAACCAAATGGTCTAGGTCCAATTTAGTATACCTAGGGGTGGTAATATGGGATACAGAGGGAGGTACCCAAGGGAATAATGTAATAATGGGATGGGGCATAGTAATAAGGTGGTTAACCCGTATCATGTGAGGGACCACAAGTAGTTAGCAATAATGTAATAAGCCCATGGTATTAGATAGATGGTATTGAAGGAACCATGGTAATGACCCATAGTATTGTATGTATGAGGCCTATATAGAAGCTAGAGGCTCCCCATTGAGAGGTGTCATGGGTTATTGTATGAACAGACATATGGCTTGTGGAGTGTTCTCCTTCCTTAAGGAGTGAATGTATGGTGTTTTCCTACCTTAAGGGTTTTGATCAATAAAGAGAATCATTTCTATATTCATGGTCATTTCTATATAACAAGTGGTATCAGTGCACTTTCTTGGGCAAAGTGGAGATTTTTTTTTTTGGCAGGAACTTTTTGGGGCGGCAAGTTTGTAGATCATATATGTACATTCTAGTACAAAATTTTCAGAATCTAATTGCAGATCTGCGTTCTTTGTGAAAAAGTACCCAACTTGGAAAAAAAATTGGCTGAATCGGAGTCCGAATGAAGGAGATATTGCTGATTTAAAAATCAGCTTTGTTGAAGACATTATTCGGGGCAGCGAGTTTGTAGATCAGATCTATTTGTTCTGGTGCAAAATCTATAGAATATAATTGCAGATCTAAGTTGTTGGCAAAAAGGTACCCAATTTCAAAAGAAAAAATTAGTCGAATCAGAGTCCTGATGAGGGAGATATCGTTGATTTAAAAACAACTCTCTTTTTTAGAAAAAATTTATGATGGCGAGACAGTTCCAGTGAGAATTTGAAATTCCAGTGCCTAGATCATGATTTTTATCACATGGGAAGAAGCAGAATGGTTGTTCTATTTTAGATAATAGGTAATGAAAGGGATTCTGAGCAATATTGACTAAATTGTGGCCATTTCAAATTTTCGCCAAGTGAAGTTTTTTCAAAACACTCTTCATCGCAATTCCACATTTTACAGGAAAAGATAATGGTCCTACTATTGAAGAACACATAAAAACACAATAGTCATTATGGGAAAAACATTGTAAATTTTGGGTAGTGGCTAAATTTAAAGATGAGGTGGCCACATGGTGGGAATTACTTAACCAAAAGAAGTGTTCCAACTTGCCCGATGAAGAATTTGAAAAATTTCTTTTAGACAGATGGTCTCATGCTAGAAAACAAGATAATGAGAAACATATGGCATTATTTTCCACTGGTATATCATTATTGCAGGTTCATGGATTGATTCAGAAGGAGAAGATCATTGTGTCTATAAATCCTAGTTGCAAGCATAATTTTATCAATGTTAATTTGGCAAAAAAATTGCAAGTTCCAGCAAAACACATTGAAAACACATAGGTTGATAATGAGGATGTTCAAGTTTATAAAGGTTTGAAGCTTTCTATTGATAAGTTTGTGCTGCATTGTGATTTTTATACTTCAGATATGGATAACATGGATGTTGTTTTGGGATATCCCTGGATGGAATCCATGGGTACTGTCAATATTAATGTGGAGAAGAAATTCCTGAAGCTCTGGTATAAAAGGAAGAAAATTACATTGCACGATATTTCCATAAAGACCCAAGCAGAGACTATGGAGGCACAAGCATAAAGCTCTATTGACACTGACACATGAGATTATGAGCCTTTTATGGTCAACAATCAAACACAAACATTAAACTAGGTACCAGAAAAACAAGTAGTGTCTAAGGAGGCTGAAGCAGAAAATGTTACAGGTACTGATACATCAGATGAGGAATCAGTGGTTGAAATAATATTGGAAGATAAGAAACAACAACATGCACCACAACATGTACGAGATACCAATCAGGCTCCATTAGGTGGTGAATCAAAGAAAAAGACGCTGTTGGTTAAAACTTTAGCATATCACCATGCACATCACCTTGCAATAAAACAACCAACAAGATAGCAACGAATTAGCCACAAAGACAACAACCCTTGCATGACAGATAGAGAGGGGTGATGATCCACCTATTACACATCATCACAGAAGAGCCGCCAGGGTTAACTTCCATATCAAGCGAGCGAGGCACCAGCTAGATCGAGGGTTTACCTTCCTTTGGGATGGTGAGATGCATGTGCATGGTACCAACGGACTACTCTTTTGAGTAAATCTTATTATTTGTGTTCTTCTTATGCTTCGGGGATAGAAGATGTTTAGGGGGGGTGGAATGTAGTATACCTAGGGGGGATAGTATGGGGTACAGAGGGAGGTACCCAAGGGAATAATGTAATAATGGGGTGGGCCAGAGTAATAAATAAGGTGGTTAACTCATGTCATGTAAGCGACCACAAGTAGTTAGCAATAATGTAATAAGCCCATGGTATTAGATAGATGGTATTGAGGGAACCATGGTAATGACCCATGGTATTGCATGTATGAGGCCTATATAGAGGCTAGAGACTCCCCATTGAAAAGTGTCAAGGATTATTGTATGAAGAGGCATATGGCTTGTGGAGTGTTCTCCTTCCTTAAGGAGTGAATGTATGGTGTTGCCCTACCTTAAGGGTTTTGATCAATAAAGAGAAGCATTTCTATATTTAGATCTTGTTATTTCTTGGGTTTATTTCTATTATCATATATTTGCAGGTTAAATCAATAACATCCAATGAAGCCCTAATGAGACCCTGCTATCTATTGGTGACTTGCTGCACCTATATGTCAAGTTAGACCTGGCCAAAATATCCCAAATATTCCAAACTTTCATTATAGAGGACTGCCATACTCGCACAGATAGTCCCCCTTATGCTGCAACCATTCTTTCAGAGAGGCAGACAAATTATTACCATGCTCTCTTGCATCCTACGATATACCTCAGAAGAGCATGTGGATGAGGTTGTCATGGACTTTCTTTCCATCTTTAGCATTGGCAAGCCTCCAGCTCTCATTTACAACTACGCTTAGTTCATTGCAAACAGGATGCATGAACAGTTCACCAGACTACCAACTGAGAGAGTCTTCAAGTAATCCTCTGTGTTATTTCATGTATTTTTATATTATCAATCAAACAAATTCCCTATCAGCATCCAAAAGTTGGATACCAAAGGGAATCCAAGGTTAATTCTTTATTGGACACCCTTGATCCAGAAATAATCCACTGCATTCACCTATAAGGATTTCATTGATTCATTTGTCCATCTAGTCATGAACATGCTGACTAGTAGCCCTCAGCCCAGAATCAGCCAAGAAATTAAAAGGGTGTTACAATTGGCCAAGAATAGTAAGGTGGGACACTGGTATCTGTACTAGAACCACACAGAGATGAGAATTTATGGATGCCAACTTGCCCCTTACAAAATGCCCAAATACCTCCATATGAGGATATTTACACTGGAATATTTTAGGCAGATCATCGATTCTGATGAAGTCAACTTCCTAGTAGCTAGGAAGAAACCCCAATTTAAAATGAAAAATCAATTGGGCCCCTTCACTTGTAATAACAGAGATACTGGACAAGAGGCTGACAAGATGTTGCAGGAAATGAAATTCAGGAATAGCTTTATGTGGTAGTATGACCCTCATGGGGTCATAAATAAGTTAAGAATCAAGGTCAAATTGGGATCTTTCATCTACCATTCTAGACTGGATATTGGGAGGTTTTCCAACCAATCAGAATGGTTAGAGAACACATTAATTGACAAGGATAACATAGTAGTGGATGTAGAAAATACACTCATTGATGTAGAGAAACAAATTGATGAAAGTTATTTCCTGCAGGTTCCTGAACTAGGGGAACCCATGAGTATTCCTCATGTTTTACAGACCCCAACAAATGAGGAGAGAAACCCAAAGAGAAACATGAAGGAGGGTTCCAGTTCTGATATGGAGACCACAAATGAGCATTTTGAGCTTCGGAAAAGGACGAAGCTAAATCCTATAACTGAACAGGAAGAAACCATTGAATCAGTGGAAATCATTGACACTGGTACAATGGTCGAAAGAAGCAAAGTCACAAATACTTCAGGGGAAACACAACAACCATCAGCATCTAAAACTAAAGTAATTCAGAGACAACTCAGTGTTGCAGTTTCTTCTTTCACCAGGCCAGCAGATAAGGAAAAAGATATCAAGCATAGATACAAGGAGACCAAGTTGAGAAATGAGAAGTTGAAGGTTGAAACATATGCCCAATACTTCAGTCTCACACCAGCTAGTCAGAGTAGGCTAATGCAATCTTTTGACATCAAAGTAGGGAAAATGCAAGTGTCCTTCATGCAGCCAACTATCCAGTAGCCAAAGACATCAACTGACTACAGAAAAATGGACTTTGAGGTATTTGCCAGGGATGTTCATCCCATTGACTAGATAGAATTCCACAAGCAGGGAGGAGAGATGATCTACTACACCTTGACAAGAAAGGCCATGGATGCACATAAGCTGCAAAGCTCCTTGGATAACATTACAACCCAATATAAATTGGAAAAGGCCTACTCACAGGCCAAGGACAATAGGATCAAGTCATTGGAGGACTTGGTAATTGAGCTGGGACATGATCCTAATGACATCAAAGCTGCTGAGAAGTTGATCAAGAAGAAGAATGAGGACATTTCAACTCTTAAAAACAATTAAAACTTCCTCATTCAAGGCACCCACATACATAAGAGGTCTTGGAGAGCTAAACACATTAGGAAGAGATGATCGAACTAGTTTTACAATTGAATGATGAATTGAAGGCAATGGAAAAGGAGTTAGATAGCTTGATATAGGTAAACCAAGCTAGCCTGGAGATTACCCCTACCATTATTATCCCAACAGTTACTACTACAGTACCTTCCACTTTGGCAACATCATTAGCTCCTTCTGCTCGAATGGCTAAAGCACTACTAGCTTCTACAACGTCTACATCAGCAATAGGGTCAACAGGTGAAGAGGCTAGCAAATTGGTCAAGGCAATGGAAGACATGTCCATTTAGACGATAAAAATGAACAAGCTCAAGGAGAAGATCACTAGTCTTGAGACTGAATATAAGCTTGCCTAGATTATGCATAAAGAAGAAGTGCAAAAATCAACCTGGATGAATGAAAGAATAAAAACTTGGAGAAGGAATTGACTTTAAAGGAACCCCTTGGACAGGCTAAGGAACAATTGTGGGCCAATATCATTGACTCTATCAATGATATTTGGCCATCCATCCAAGTAATTTTTGAACATATTGACTTAGTAAAAGAGGTTACAGAAGCCATATAGAGAGTAAAAGCAAAATTGGGAGACATGCCAGAGGAAGCTGCAAGGATCATTCACTTCCTAAAATCCAAAAATAAGTATGAATTGTAGGAATTAGAGATACCTGACAAAACAAGTACAATATTGGAAGCAAAAAGGGTCCTCACCAAGAGGAATTTAATGTTAAACCTTGAAGATAAGTGCCAAACCATGCAACTGGCTATAGAAAGATTCCTGGTTAAGTTTGAAGTTTTGAGGCAAAAGGGTCTACCCAATCCCTTGGTAATAAATGACAAGTTAATGCAATAGGAGAACTACAATAGAAAAATCAGAGAAGTGGCCAGAGATCAAGTAAATACTTCAGCTATGAAGGGGATGCCTACTAGCAAGGTCCTATACCAAACTTTTGAGAATTTGTTTTACCTCCAGCATGAGGTAAAACACCTTTTTGTGAATAAGCCTACTTTTACCAAGTACATGGAGGCAGATGAGATTTATAGGAAGATGATAAATATGCAATTACCAGATGCTGAAACATGGGATAAATTAATTGAATTACTGTAGGAATACACAATCAAAATGTAAAAATGTATAGTAAGATTGAAAAGCATAGTAAAAGGATCATGACAGGCCAGTGAGATGAAAGTGTATTAGTTGAAAGGTCAAAGTGAATAGAACATCCAGTCTGAAGACCAAACAAAAAAGTAGAGATTAAAAGAAAAAATATCAAATATTAAAGACAATACAACCTAATAAATAGGGACAACAAACAACAGTTCAATATCTATCTCTATCTTCTTGCATGAAGATATTTCTTTCTCCTAGATTAATTATCAAGATAGTTTGGAATACTTTGTAAATTATTTTTGTATAAATACTTCATTTTTATAAGTATTGAGTGTCGATTGCTATACATTTGTAGAGTTATTTTAATCATAAACCTAAGGGTTATTGTACCAATTTTTCAAGTCAGCAGACTGGACCAAGTAATAAAGAGATTGCATTATAGGATTCATGTGTTGAGCAATTACAGTGAAGTATTTTCTTTGTCAAATTTGTTATTTTCTTATAGTTTTCACAAACTTGAATGTTATCTAAATTTGAATGAATTAACTTGAAATTTATCTTAGAATTTGTTTAAGTACACTTTGTTTTGAACAGTTGATCATTTATATGTTTTCTCCTGATATTAGGATCTGAGAATCCTTAATTTCTCTCCCATCCTAGTTGACCTCCTTCACTTTCTTCATAATCCGGCCTAAGGAACCCTTAATTTCTCTTTGGATCCAATTGAAAACCACTTCACCATCCAGCCTTGAGATCTGAAGTAACTCTGTTGTCTTGCCCTGTAGACATTGTTTCTAGAACTTGATCTAGTCATGTTTGCCTGATATTTGACCCCATAGCCCAATGGTAAAAGACACCCCTCTTTTCATCTAAGTAAGTGATCCAACCACCAAATCCAAATCGAAACCGAAGTACAATCATAGCTAGCCTAAAGTAAAATAACTAAATAAAGTTAAATCATAAAGAGAGAACCTTCTCTAAGAATTAGGAACGTTAGATCGTAATTTCTAAAGTAGGTTTGTGGTTACCTCTAATCATTTCTTTTTAATCAACTTCTGAGAAATATTGGAGTGATAACGGATTGGTTGAATTTTTATTAAGTTTCGATTGATTGGTTTCTAAGAGAATGGTTGATTCAGTTGCATGAGAACTTGATCATTGGGCGATTCATTTGCGTCAGAGGTTTCAGTGATTACTTGATTCAGTTGTGTCAAAAGTTTCAATGATTGGTTGATTTAGAAAGTGATGATTAGGTTTTAGTTATGTCAGAGATTGATGATTGGGTTTCAGTGATTGAGTGATTCAAATGTATCAATGATGGATGAATGTGTTACAATGATGAGTTATAGTTTTGAGCTTAAGTGTTGATAATGGATCTAGTCTGAAAATTTTATGAAACATGGTCCATAGAGGATGCTTAGGGTTGGAGCCTTTAGTGAGGAAGTCAAAGCTTCGTACTAGTAGTGGCTGGTGATTAGATCTAGGGGTTGGATCTCCCTTCTAGTAGTAGCCAGAGAACAAGTGAAGGTTGTAGCCTTCTATAGGTTGGCACCTACCTACTAGTAAACATATCAGTCAGTATAAGAGATAGGGGGTTATAGCTCCCTTCTAGTAGAAGCTGGAGAATGAGAGAAGGTTGTAGCCTTCTATAGGTGGGTGCCTTCATACTAGTATGAGTCTGCACCATTACAAGATTGTAAACAACTTTTTCTTTATATTAAAATGAAGATAGAGATGACAACAACAGGTGGTTTTCTCCCGCATTGGGATTCCACCTTAAATCCTAGTGTTCCTGTGTTGCTTATGTGTGATGGTTTGTTTTGTTATTATAGAACATGGTTATTTTTATATAATGTTTAATAATGTACTAATGCATTGGATGAAGACAAGCATATGATGGATTAATTGAACCATAAGTTCACAGGATATACGCTAATTGTCTTAAGAACAGTTACGCACACACACATGTTCTGTTGAGTAAAGTCTTGCATAGAACTATGAATATGAAATTTAAAACATTATTGTTTTGTAAATACTGATTCAACTGCCCCGCCCCACCCACCCCCCCCCCCCCCTTCTCTCAAATTTCCTCTGCCCAACAATTTTTTATGCACCTAATGAAGGCTCAAAATGCTTGCCTTAAAATTAGGGAAAACCACCTAGTCAGGGCCTCATAGTATATCCTTTTCCTTTTGGAATAGTGGCTTTGATTGGAAATTATGGGACCAGTTTCCCATTATATATATTATGCAAATAGATGAACTATATAGGTGTAAGTCTATGATGTAATTAAGATTGAAAATAAAGAGTATTTAAACTAAATATCTATCCCCAGAAAAATTATCTATATATGTGATTTAAAAGGATCTCACAAGCAACATCACAATATAGATTATCAAGTTATTATGAGGTTAAAGTAAATAACGATAACTAATTAAGTTAAATAGTTAATTAAATTAGATGATGAATTAGTTACACATATAATATTCCGTTGTTTATGCATATAATATATGATTTCAATCACACATATCAATAGTGAAAATGTACGATATATTACAATGCATATATGATAAACATAACCAAATAACCATTTAACTATTAAGCACAACAATAATAGAAAAATAGTAGTACGTGATATATCATAACTCTGCTCATGAAAAAAATAGTAGTGGTTCAACTTTCTGTTAACATAAACTGAGTCACAACAGTGCAAAAAAAAGCTTTATTTCCAAAATTTGGAATGCCTTCTCCATACAAATGAAACGGGATTTATAGTTTCAAATGAAATACTAATGTAGCAAAGTAGGGTAAAAGCATGAAACAATTTTAACAAACAACTCTTAAAATAAAACAACAAGGCAATTTTTGGAAATTGTTGTAACAACTTGACTAAGCATATGAAAAGGATCGCCCTCCCATATGCTGTTGTCATTCATAAATATTTGTAATGGGCTTAAATTCAGATGGAATCTTTGGATGAATCCACATTTGAGTGGTAAATATGGCATCCCGCAATGCTGGCAACATGTGAGTGTTTATGTTGGATAGGAATCTGAGCATTAATCATTGGTTGTGAGTCTTGTCTTAGAAATGCCAATTGCATTATAAGTCAATTTTAGGTAGCTTCTCAATTCGTTTAACCCTACTCTTGGATAGTTCTTGTGACGTTTTGGTTAGTAGTTTGATATCTGGTAGATTTCCCTCAAGGCAATCTAAAATAAGATTCGCCATCATTGATGGTTTCGATGAGGTCATTGGAGATATCCCTTGCATTGAAGAATGTTGTCTCTCCATGCCTAAGGTGGATTTACCATTCCCTGAAGACCATTTTCTTGTGTGATTCCACTATCCTAGGGAGATCAGCTAATCTCCCTTCAACGTTGTCTTCCCACGCTATGAAACCTCCAATTTTTTCTTCAATATCATCAAAGTATGTTCTGAGGTTGGATAATTGGCCCACTAGGAACTAACTATGTCACACAAATTATGAATGATGGCTAACTTCTGACATAATATGACATGTTGTTAAGCAAGGAGAGTATTTAGTTCTCTTTCTTCCTTGTTGAACTCTACTAATTGAGGATCAACTTTCAATTATTCAATCTTGTTCTGTGATCATTGAATTTGAGCATCTTTGACCCACAAGTCAGAGTCATTTTGGAATTTAAGGGCATTGAAACTGCTATGGAGCTCAACAAGTTGTCCTTGCAATTGATTAGCAATCTTTTGCTTCTCAATCTCAAGACTATGTTTGAATTGGGTAACTATGTCCTCCTTTTCCTTCAAAATTTGTTGTATCTCAGTGGCTTTGTCCATAGCCATGGAAGCATATGCTCCTGTGAACTGAGTGATATTTCCTAGTTCCATTATAGGAGTGGACAATGAACCCTTCCATACTACTTCGAAAGAGGTGTTTCCAGGGACTAAGCCATGGTAGTGGTAAATCTTCCTTTTCTTCCTTTTCCTTTTAACAATGCCTTATGTTGAGTGATATAGAATATTTCAAGGGGAGGGATATCTTCGACCTTTAATACGATCTCAAAGGTTAGAAATGCTAGTATAATTTCCATGTCTTTACTCTCCATAGGATTTTGAAAGGCTTTTATTGTAATTAGAGTCTTTTCTAAATTTTTAGAAGTGTGTAAGACCTTCTCTTACAAGGAAACCTTCAAAACCTCAGGTTCCTTTCCTTTCAAAACTTGGCTACATTTTTCCCATATCTCTTCAAGCTTAGAACTTGGAAAATTACCTTCACTCTGAGTGCAAGAAGAAGCCCCTGTCTCTTTTCGTTAAGGGGTAATAGTAACCTATGTAGAGGGAACAATTGTAACCTTTTCTTGAGCTGTGCTTTCTTGGGGAAGATTTATTGAGTCTAAAGGTAAACACAATAACCTTGACTCCCTATATTGGGGAAATTAAGTGATTTAATATGGAGTTAGATGCTCTACAATATGTTTGAAAACTATTGAATAGGTGGTAAATTTTTCAAATTATTCATCAAACTGATTTGATTCATAAGAGAATTTCCTAATGCTTGACTGTGCAATAAACTTCTTGACAATTCCATGAGGATCGTATTGTCTGTTAGGGATAGTAGAAAAATTAAACTATAAGATAGAGTTAATCTCACCAACTACATGTTTGAAATTCTCTAATGTATACATACCACAATGAAAATGGAAGGCAGGCCATACTTTCTTATTAGATTCTTTCAATACTTTAGAAATGCCATTACCTATGGTTTGGTATGCTACCTCTCGAGCTACAAATTTGTCAGCCACTTACAATGGCGAGGCATGGAGATTAGAAAGACTACCAAAGACCCAGATGTAGGTAAATAACTCCTCACTAGACTAGTTCCCACTTCGGAGCAAGTCTATCTCGGCTTCTCAGGAAACCTTAGGAGTTATCTTACTAAAGATAATTTGATAAATAAGCAGCATAACACCCTGGCAGATTTTATGAAAGTGAGTATGATACTTGGAGTCCCAAAGGATATTATGGTATATATGAATAGGAGTCGGGTCCTCTAATGTCCATTTCCATCCCATGGCAATCAAATCGATAGTGAAGCATAGGGCATCCATGACATAGGCACTCATATAGAATGAGGGAATTATATTCTAGGAAACTGTATGATTCTTCCTCAAATTCAGAATCTGAGTGGCTAAGTTATCAGATAATATATTCCCCCAGTCTAATATATCCTTCTGAGGCATCATCATTTAGTGGAGTCCATTGATCTAGGAATTTCTGATAATTAGGATCAGGAAAGAGTCTACATACCATGGCAACAACTTGACAATAAGGACCAGCGAGAGAGTCTACTACATATATGGCCTTTTCCTCATGGTTATGATTGTTGGGGTCTCTCCTCCATTCCTTGATGGGTTCCATTACATTATCAATGTTTCTCATGAAGTTCACCCCAAAATGTTTGTCATATTTGCACTAAACTCGTGCAAAGTGGTACAATGCACTCAAATAACTACCGCTAAAAGAGTCGATGACTGTATCATTCTTTGTCATGAATTTACTATCTACAATGTTCATGTTTTCCATGACCCATAGAATCATATCTTTATAGGGAAGGATCTTGTTCCAAGCAAAAATTATTTGTAAAAATCAATTTGTGACATCACTATGGTTCCTATTTGAAACTAGAGTAGAATACTCAGCTGTATTATTCATTAGGTGACCCTTGGTACTCCATCTTCTATTTCTACTATGACTAATTTAAAGTCCCCCTCACCATCGAAGACCTTGATAATATTTGATACCATTAAATATAATATTATGGAAGACATGAAGAAATTCAAACCTGACATCTCCCTATACAAGGTCAGTAAGTTAAAACAACAGTAGAAGGTTTTGCTCAAAGAATTAAATGTAGTCCCTACATCTCCATTACCTACTATTGTCACTCCAAAAGCCTAAAAATGGAATGCAAAGCCTCCAAATGTCACTTTAGACAAGATTGATTATGTTCATTATATTTTGATTTGAATTAGATCAAATTTCCATACCCCTCCTTTTATTTTTACTTTTGAGATTTTTAATAAGCATGTTCACAATTGTTTAGTGGATTCTGGTGGATCATATAATATCATGCCTTATTCCATTTGTCTCAAATTGAATATTTCACCTCAAAAAGATGATTTTTAGAATGTTCAATTGGAACGAACAAAAGTCAAAGTTTTAGGAGAAATGAACTCCTTGTGTAGACAATCCTTTCTGTGGAAAGAAACGAACCATCTAGTCCTATGGGAGAATATAACAACTACAAAAAACAATTACATGCAAACTTTCCTAATTCATACTAGAAGATGCAGACGATATATCTCTTATCTCTCTCTGATGTTAATACCCTTGAATTTGACCTTGACTTTTTGGCTTCCAAGCTCATGATCTCCTCTTCACTAGTGCAGATGAGTGCCTGCAAGAAAGGTCAAGTGGAAACAACAAAACTATGCGAAGCCTAACATTTTCTAATACAAATTATGTAACGAACCAAGGAGAATTATAATAAATGGACAAGAATTTACTCATTTATGGAAAGAAAACATATATTGTATTATTAATGGATGAAAAAAGGAGCATTACAACAAATGAAGCCTTGATATTGGAAGCCTCCTTCAAGTGAGGTTCCAAATCCAAGCCTTCACCTTGAAATACCTCTCTCCTTTGTAAATGAGTAGCAAATGAGCATAATTTAGCCCTTAGGATGGAAACCAACCAACCAACAACCAACCATTAGTGGATGGTGGTCATTTCATTTATAGCGAAGGAGAGAGAGTTGAGGATCCATGAAAAGAGGGAGGAGTTCCACATCTCAAGGGGGAGATCCATAGAGATAATATCTAGGGCTAGGAATGGGAGGTCTCGTTGCAATCTTCATCTACCTGAAACCACATCGTCATTCTCGAGCCTTCGAGTGAGAGAATCTTCTCCTCCATTTCAAGGGAAACTGCCTTAAGAGGATCAACGTGGTTTTTCCTGATAGAAGTCATGCTCGCATCACTAGTCATATGTTATGCTATATTTTACCAATGCAAATCTTCCTGATAAAAGTCATGATGGGCTTGAAAAATAAGGTATTTGAAAAGATCTTCAGAATTATTTCATGGAAAGTTTTCTTCCTTTTCTTCAGGGATGTTCTAAACATGTTTCATGGCAAATACATTGTTTGTGACAACTTTCATAACTTTGTGACACTTGTGACATTCATGACACAAAGTTTGACACTTCAGGATCCAAGACTGAGAGTGTGACAAAATATTGTATAACAGATGCCCCCTAAAGCATGAAGCGAGAGCAAGAAGTGATGGCTGAAATGATTTGCAAGTAAAGGCAAGGAATTAGAGAACTACCATCAAGAGACCTACAAATAAAACATAATATGATATATCTAACATATCTGATTTAAATATCCTTAAAGTGTAAGAATCTAGAAATGCATGGATCCACCACATGGAAACAACCACCCGTATGGAAAGGATCATATTTACTGTCATGAATACCTAAAAATCCACCCATCCTAGATCTATCAAATGAAACCCAGGGTCTTCATCTCTATATCGACCCAACGAAGGTATGAATCCCACCTATTATAGATCCGTTTGAGCACATCAAATCCCAACATCCAGATTAGTGTTTTAGGGCTCATCAAACCCTAATTTCAATTGCTTCATGCCCTAAAAAAGTCACCCCTTTGAATGCCTCCTTCTGAGACAATTTCATGACTTGAAGAAAAACCATGACAGAATCCTTCCACATACCTTTGGGTATATAGGGCGTTGCTACAGTACGTAAAGTATATGGGAATGCTCTCACTGTGCAGTATTTCATTAGACAACGCTTATACAGATTGGGCCTCTACATACTTTCGGGTATATATGGGAGGAGAACACTAGGTTTCTATCCATCCTTAGGTAACCGAGTCAGCCACCTTGTACACTGTGATACACTGAACACAACATTTGGGGAGATTGCTTACCCGTATGTGTCAGTTCGTCAAGATGTGTTCTGCAGTTCATAGTTGCTTGGTAAACCTATTACCTAGATTATCCCTTTTTGTTTTTTATGTTACTTTGATTAAAATAAAATTAATTAACCATGGATAACATCCTCCACGCTCATTCCTTAGTTGATCTTAGGTTGAAACATAAGGCAAAAAATGCAGAGTCCACTAATCAAGGAATTCCTTTTGATGGGAATGCTAGTCCTTTTACTCCTTTCGAAAATATTGGTGCTCCTTATATGGCTACATTGGCCTTTCCAGGATTTACCATTGGCTTGCCGGTATGGTTTTTCTCAACCTCCTTTGTTCAAAATGTTGTGATTTCTCCGCAATCGAGTACACCTTCGACTGGACAAAATCAACCTCCAGTTAATCCTAAAGTTGACCCCTTTCCTTCTTCCTCAGTTGTTTCTTCCTCCCCTTCTTCCTCTCCAGCTGGTGAAAGTATTGGTACTAGTAACCAAGTGGCTAAGAAGAAGAAAAAAGGGATGAAGAAGGGGAAGAAGCAAATTCAGCAGAGGGGCAACCAAGCAATCATTTCTTTGAATGCAGTATCTGATAAGAAACTATCTATCAAGCCTCACAAAGTTTGATATCCATGCAAAATTTGTGTGGGAGACCATCTTCTTCGAAATTGTCCTGATATTCCTTAGATCTTAGAAGAATGGTTCTTCTCGTTCACATCATCATGTATCATCAACTTCTGGAGATCATGTTGGTGACACACCATCAACTCGTGGTAGTAAAGTTCATTGAAAGAAGGGTAGAGTTAAGTTTCCCTGTAGGTTATGTGAAGGGAATCACCCCATTCACCTTTGTCCCTATCTGGATGAAGCCAAAAAGTGTTGGATAACCGTCCGGCTTCACCGCAATGACTTCCATCTGGTTACCGGAAACTCTCTGTTAATCCTTCACTAGTTGATGAATTGACTAACCAAAATCAATCATCGGTAAAATGCACTCTCTCTAAAAGTGAATCATATGAGTCTATACCCGACCCACATCAACAGGTCAAGGAAACAGTTGACCCAATTTCACCTTCAGTTAATCGTACCTTTCCCAAAGAGAGTGAATATGATACCACTCAGGTTGTTTTTGTTTCTTCAAATTCCAATGAGCTTGGAGGAAATCCTCCTGTTCCATCAAGACAAGAGGAAAATCTTCCCATTCTAGTAACTCAAGAGGATAATTCTCACGTTATCATGGTACCCCCTCCAAGTAGGTTGGTCACTTCCTTTGATTGGAATCGACTAGCAAGATTTTTTCTTCCTTCTTATGTGCCTTTCTAGATCATAGTACAGGTTTGTAATATGATTGTATCTAGAAAAATTATAGATGAAGGTGCATCTGTGAGTATCCTTTCCTCAACTACTTGGCGAGTGCTCGGTTCATCGTTGCTTGTGCCTGTTACCCAAAATATGTCGGCTTTTAACAGAGGAAGCAGTCAACCATTAGTGATCCTCCCTTAGTTACCTATTACTTTAGGAGGAAAAATCATTTATCTAAATGTGATGGTAGTCCCAGACCCTTTAGATTACAATTTACTACTTGGGCGGGACTATGTTTATGACATGGGAGCTATTGTTTCAACACGATTTTGAGTTATGTGTTTCCCACATGAAGGCAGAATTTTTGCAGTAGAGAAGCTTTCATTTCCCGATACAAATATGGCTTCCAATCAACCATCTTCCCTTAATGGTCCTTTTGTACCAATGGTATCATCCCTGCCACGGGTTAATTATGTGGAAACCTGTTTCATGCCTGCATCAACTAACGATCAATTCAGTGATGTTGTACATTATGTACTGGGGGCATTGGGACTAGATCTCTCTCATGGATTCCTTTCTACAGATCCCTTCCAAAGCATTGTTCTCCCATCTGATGACCTTGTATGGGTCATGATCATGGAATATGAGGACAGTTCCATGTCTTGTGTCAACCTCATTAAGAAATGAAACCAACGATCTGAGGATACTTCTTTCACTATGTCAACCTTATTAAAAAATGAAACAGTTCCTATGAGGATAGTTCCTTGTCTTGTGTCAACCTAGTTAAGAAACGAAACCAAGGAAAATGAGGATAGTTCCTTGTCTTGTGTCAACCTCGTTAAAAAACTAAACCAAGGATATGAGGATAGTTCTTTCACTGTGTCAACCTCGTTAAAAAATGAAACAAGCCAACGAGGACAATTCCTTGTCTTGTGTCAACCTCGTTAAAAAATGAAACCAAGGATCTGAGGACAGTTCTTTTACTCTGTCAACCTCATTAAAAAATGAAACAATTCCCATGAGGATAGCTCATTGTCTTGTGTTAGCCTGGTTAAAAAATGAAACCAAGGAAAATGAGGATAGTTCCTTATCTTGTGTCAACCTCGTTAAAAAATGAAACCAAGGATATGAGGATAGTTCTTTTACTATGTCAATCTCATTAAAAAATGAAACAGGCCAATGAGGATAGTTCCTTGTCTTCTGTCAACCTCATTAAAAAATGAAACCAAGGAAAATGAGGATAGTTCCTTTATTGTGTCAACCTCATTAAAAAATGAAACAACTCCCATGAGGATAGTTCCTTGTCTTGTGTCAACCTCGTCAAAAAATGAAACAAGGAGTCTGAGGAAAGTTCCTTGCCTTGTGTCAACCTCATTAAAAAATGAAACAAGGAGTATGAGGATAGTTCTTTTACTGTGTCAACATCATTAAAAAATGAAACGGGTTTATGAGGATAGTTCTTGGTCTTATGTCAACCTCGTTAAAAAATGAAACAAAGGGTATGAGCATAGCTCCTTGTCTTGTGTCAAGATTGTTAAAAAATGAAACAAGAAATCTGAGCAGAGTTCCTTCCCTTGTGTCAAGCTCATTGAAAAAGATACAAGGTCCCCTGGAGAAAATTTGCAATTTGAGTCTTTGATTAGATCTTGTAAAATCCCAGTCGAGTCTTTCACTTGATCTCATAAATGAACCCTCATTCCATCCACCTGATAGCCATGAATAGTCTACTTAGGTGAGTGTAATGAAGCTTGGGGGCCATGCACCTAGTGGTAAAGTTAAGTTTCACTAGAGGTTATGTGAAGAGAATCACCCCATTCACCTTTTTCCCTATCTGGACGAACCCAATAAGGTGTTGGATAACCGTCCCGCTTCACTGCAGCAACTTCCATATGATTACAGGAGACTCTCCCTTTCATCATGTTGGGGGAATGTAAACCAATCTCAAGCATAGTTCTTCATTTCCCATTAGACGAGAACCTCTTGGAAGTCATGACCTCATATGGGTCGTGATCAAGGAATACGAGTACAGTTCCTTGTCTTGTGTCAACCTCGTTAAAAAATGAAACCAAGGATCCAAGGATATTTCTTTTACTGTGTCAACCACATTAAAAACTGAAACAGTTCCCATGAGGATAGTTCCTTGTCTTGTGTCAACGTCGTTAAAAAATGAAACCAAGGAAAATGACAATAGTTCCTTGTCTTATTTCAACCTCGTTAAAAAATGAAACCAAGGATATGAGGATAGTTATTTTACTGTGTCAACCTCATTAAAAAATGAAACAGGCCAACAATGACAGTTCCTTGTCTTGTGTCGTCCTCGTTAAAAAATGAAACCAAGGATTCAAGGATAGTTCTTTTACTGTGTCAACCTCATTAAAAAATAAAACAGTTTCCATGAGGATAGTTCCTTGTCTTGTGTCAAAATCATTAATAAATTAAACCAAGGAAAATGAGGATAGTTCCTTGTCGTGTGTCAACCGCGTTAAAAAATGAAACCAAGGAACATAAGGATAGTTCCTTCTCTTGTGCCAGCCTCATTAAAAAATGAAACCAAGGATATGAGGATAGTTCTTTTACTGTTTCAACCTCGTTAAAAAATGAAACAGGCCAATGAGGATAGTTCCTTGTCTTCTATCAACCTCATTAAAAAATGAAAGCAAGGAAAATGACGATAGTTCTTTTACTGTGTCAACCTCATTAAAAAATGAAACAGCTCCCATGAGGATAGTTCCTTGTCTTGTGTCAACCTCGTTAGAAAATGAAACAAGGAGTATGAGGATAGTTCCCTGTCTTGTGTCAACCTCATTAAAAAATGAAACAGGGATTATGAGGATAGCTCTTTTACTATGTCAACCTCATTAAAAAATGAAATGGGTTCACGAGGATAGATCCTAGCCTTATGTCAACCTCAGTAGAAAATGAAACAAATGGTATGAGCATAGTTCCTTGTCTTGTGTTACGCTCGTTAAGAAATGAAACAAGGAATATGAGCAGAGTTCCTTGTCTTGTTTCAAGCTCATTAAAAAATGAAACAAGGTCCCTTGGAGCGAACTTCCAGTTCGAGTCTTTGATTAGATCTCATAAAATCCGAGTTGAGACTTTCACTTGATCTTGTAAATGAACCTTCATTCCATCCACCTAATAGCCATGAGTAGTCTACATAGGTGAGTGTAATGAAGCTTGGGATGCATGAACCTAGTGGTAAAGTTAAGTTACCCTGGAGGTTATGTGAAGGGAATCACCCTATTCACCTTTGTCCCTATCTAGATGAAGCCAAAAGGTGTTGGATAACCATCCCGCTTCACCGCAGTGACTTCCATCTAATTATAGGAGACTCTCCCTTTGATCATGATGGAGGCATGTAAACAAATCTCAAGCATAGTTCTTCATTTCAAGCTTGTGTAAAAATGAAATTTAATTCAAGCATAGTTCTTTGTTTTAAGCTTGTGTAAAAATGAAACTAAACCCAAGCATAGTTTTTTGTTTCAAGCTTGTGTAAACATGAAATCGAATCCAAGCATAGTTCCCTATGGTTCAAGCTTGTCTAAAAATGAACTCATTTCCATTTTAACCATCATGATTGCCATTATATCAGCCTCTTCTGCTAGATGAGCCCTGGTTTTTCTTCTTACATCATCACTATTTGCTTGGTCGATCATATGCTTTCGCTTGGTTGTTTTACCCTTTTTTGAGGAACAATTGCAATGAGTGGTCTTATTAGCTAGCCTCTTCACATAAATCAACATGTTTTGAGAAGTTCCAACATCACTGGAACCAGTTGCTACCATAGACACCACTCATTCTTCAAAGTGGAGTCCTCTTTAAGCTCTTTTCAGACTCTCTAAACATGAAAAGGTTGTCGAGTGCTTGTCCTCTCCAGCTCGTTAACGGATTGGAGACAATATCTCTCTTGTATTATTTTACGCTTTTTCGGGCTTGAGAGATTAATTTATGAAAAGGAACTTGTGGAGTTTTCCTCCTGTCCCTTTTCAAACTCTCTAAACATGAAAAGGACCAAGTTATCTTTGTCGTTAAACTCGTTTAAACATCAAATAGCGACAAACTTGTCCATCTAGGCAAGATCAAGTTTCACCTTTGCTAGACTTGTTAAAACATCACATAGCGATGGATTCACACAAAGGGTGAAATTATACAATAAGCATATATTATCCTCATCAAGCTTGATAAAAATAAAGAGGTACTGGTTAATGATAACTGGGAAAGTGGGGAAAAGGGGAAAAAAACTACTTTATGGTAGCGGGTCTCTCTTGAACATGACACTTTCACTCCACAACCATGACTATTTGGGTTGGGTTATTATCTTGATGGTTATAACACCGTTGGTCCATCATACCATCCATCACTTTGTTTTGGGTCAATGCTACCAATTCATTTCAATATCGCTGATGTGTTCATGAGAAGTCATCCAGTGAAAATTCATCCTTTGCAATACCATAAACCCTGATTTTCATTACCGCCATTCCTGAACCTTGTGTTGTTAGTCAAATTCCATCTCTGAAATCACTACACTCCTTTCGTGTCATTGATGTGGGATACATCAAGCCCTCCTATGACGAGTCACTTCTTGTCGACATTAGCTCATTATCCAAGAAGTTGACTTAGAAACACCCTTCTAGTACCTTAAGGCTTGCATACATCGGTGGTATGTTTCTCGCTTTTGGTGATAGGTTAACATCAATGGCCATTGACCGACAGACTTTGTATGGTGTTCAACATCAAATCATCCATTCACACCATGCAGAATGTAATACAGTACCTTGAGGATAATTATCATTATCGGTGATTTCTCTCGCATCTGTTAACAACTTACATCATTGGCTGGTAATAAGATGGTGCCTTGCCATGTTCGACTTCAGATTACATATTCACATGGTTAGACTTGTTAGGAGTACTAAATCATATGTACAAGGGCTTTACATTGATGGTCATTCTGATCATTGGTCTACATCTATAGACGACTGTTTATGTACATGTAATGAAATTTTATAAACTGAGCATGGGTCTACCTTCCCTCAGGAATTCATGTAAAATAAAATATCATGATATATGTATTGTAATTGATGTAGGTCACCTTCCACTTTGATACCTCCTCATCACATCATAAAGCATTTCATTCCACATTAGCATTTTTCTGACTTCATTCTTTACAGGGCAGCTGTTACAGATCCATTTGGGCACATCAAATCCCAACATCTAGATCAATGTTTTAGAGTTCACCAAATCCTAATTTTAGTTGCTTGATGCCCTAAGCAAGTCACCCCTTTGAATTCCTCCTTCCCAGAAAATTTCATGACTTGAAGTCATCTAGAAATAGCCTCTAGAGGGACCGACATAGGTAAGCCCTTGTAAAGGTGTGTTGTAGAGTAGTTGAGTCCATTGCCAGGGTGCTCTATAGAGCACTTAGGCTTCCTTTCACCTGCATTGGGTGAGAATGACCCAAATTCACATAGGGTTTGGGAAATATTCTTATCTTTTGGAGTCATCTAGAAGGTTCCCTCACTTATCAACTCCTATGAGCTCGAAAAAGTATGAGGAATGAGTTAAGGTGCATCTTATCCTCCCATCCCTTCCTCCATGGAACTAATTCTAAGTATGGAAGGCCTTTCAATGCCACCATTTATGAAAAAGCCTCCTTCATCTTCCTATAAATTGACCACTCATCTAAGTGATCAGGGGCTATATTATGTTGAATTGTAAGGAGATAATGCTGCTATGAGATTTGGATTTGAAGGAAGTATTATATGCTACAAGCTTGTCATGCCTTTGATGTGATGTGGATGGGATCCAAGCTGGTGGAATGGCTTTGAATCAGACATCAATGGTTGTAATTCCTTCTTCTATCTAATAAAATGTTTGAACCTTTTTCCCATATGTTTCTATTGTTTCATAATGCTTATATGTGTGAATTGTATTTGATTCCTTTCACTTATAATCAATATATTGTATGCTTTGACTGGTTCTTTGTTTTTTGTTGTGTTTAAAGGGTACTTCTCAAGTGTATTAAGTATGGGAAGGAGCAACATGATCGATACAAGGGAGATGAGAGGAAAGCGGCACTACAAGTAGGTCTTCTTATCTTCTCATCTTATCTATTGCTTATAGGGAAAGTCTAAAACATTTTAAACTGTTGTTATAGATACAACTACTTATCTAGGGAATTAGTATTTATCCCTAGATACCAAATTCTCCAAAACACCACCATGTGAATAGATGTGTCAGAGTCAAACATGGTAGGGACCACCTGATTACTGGTCAATGATATAAACAATTAATAGGCACGAGAGAAACCACCAATGATGACGATGGCTCTCAAGCTACAACAACACAATCCACAAGCGTGAACAGTGAAGTTGACCTAAACACTTTCATAATCATTTGATTGAGGGAAAGGGATTTGAACCTATCATCGAATGAGAAGAACCTACTATTGAGTCATGCAAGCTCCAAGGTACTGAAAGGGAGTTCCTAGATCATCTTCCTAGATAATGAGTTTGAGTCGATAGGAAGTGATCCTTCGAAAGAAGGCCATAAAGTTTCTGCATCGTCGACACAAAACATTGGATTTTACAAAGTTGGAAAGAGTAATTTAGGATTGATGTATAAAAACTCAAATAAGGAATAAGTATTTTGAATTTGCACGTGGGAGTTCTCCTAAAGATATTAGCAAAATGACCCCGGAATTTGGCAACATTTAACTGAAAATAGGATCAACGGTCATGGTGACAATTAGATATAACAAAATACTAGGGAAATGGATCTCCTAAACCTGTTAAGTTAAGTGACAAAGTAAGAATTCCCATAACCCGACACAAGATACATATAAGTGTCATGTTCAAGAGTGGCATACTACCTTTCATACAAAATACATTATATATGTTTCTTTTCTTTCTCCCCTTTATTTCTAGTGAGTACCTCTTTACTTTTAATCTCGAGCTTGAAGAGGATATCATATGCTTTTCGTATAAGTTCATCTTTTCAAATGAATCCATCCTAGTATGTTTAACGAGCCCTAGTAAGGAGTAGTTCAGTCTCATCATGGTGACAAGTCCTTCGTCACTTTATTTTTACGAGTTCGACGGAGGGGTAACTCGACATATTTTCTGTGTTTAGATAGTTTGAGAAAGAGGAGAAAAGAAAACTCCAGATGTCCCTTTTCATAGATAGTCTCTCAAGTCCAAAAAGGTAGAAAAAAATACTCAAGAGAACATCTTAGCCATGTTTGACTAAGTTATTCCTTTTTCATAACTATTCTATCTCAGTCCCAAAAAGAATTAAACTTATAATGATTAAAAGTATTTTTGTTTACTATTATTAGTTTGAAAAGACAAATGCTCGACAATATTTCATATATTTCGAGTCTGAAAGGAGTTGAAAGAGGACTCCACCTGGAGTTAGGAGTGGTATAAAAGGATAAAAATGGGTTTCGGTGATGATGGAACTACTCGAAACATGAAAAGGTCAAGAGGTGGGCTAATAAGGCCACTGATTGTAGATGTTTGTTAGGAAAGGTTAAAACAACCAAGTGAGAGTGTATGATTGGCTAAAGAGATGGTAACAATGGAATGAAAAAACCAAGTATCATCTAGAAAAAACATGCTGATAAAAATGAAAATCACCAAAGGTAATGTGGGAATGTTTTCATTTTTCCAAAAGATTGAAACATGGAAAATTATGCTTGAGAATACATGAAGATGGTTTCATTTATTCAAAAGCTTGAAAAATGAGAAAAAACTATGCTTGGATTTGGTTTCATTTTTACACAAGATTGAAACAAAGACAAACTATGCTTGAGGTTAATTTAATTTTTACACAATCTTGAATCAAAGAAAAAATATGCTTGAGATTGGTTTCATTTTTACAGAAGCTTGAAACGGATACAAACTATGCTTCAAATAAGTTTGCATGCCCACAACGTAATGAGTCAATTCGAGTTACATGCTCCCCAAGCTTCATTTCATTAAACTAAGTAAACTAATAGTTACTAATAGGTGGATGGAATGAAGGCTCATTTATGAGATCAAGTAAATACTTGATTGGGAATTTATGAGATCTAATTAAAGACTCAAATTGGAAGGGGATTTGTTTCATTTTTTAACGAGATCGACACAGGAAAAGAACCCTGATCATGACACCATGTTTCATTTTTTAATGAGATTGACACAAGTAAAGGAGCTCTGCTCCAAGAACCTTGATTCATTTTTTAAGGAGATTGAGATAATATAAAGAACTCTACTCTAAAAATATTGATTCATTTGTTAAGGAGCTTGACAAAATTAAAGGAACTCTACTCCAAGGAGCTTGATTCATTTTTTAAGGAGCTTGACATAAGTAAAGGAACTGTGTTCCCATAACCTTCATTCATTTTTTAAGGAGCTTGACATAAGTAAAGGAACTGTCCTCCGAGAACCTTGCTTCAATTTTTAAGGAGCTTGACACAAGACAAAGAACTCTGCTCTAGAAACCTTCATTATGGACTTGTTGTGCTATATAACAACCCTCCCCATTTTAAAATTTCTCATAAAAAACTTTAATAAGAAATGGTTACTCTTTAGAATATAAATAAAATCAATAAAACATTTTAAAATAAATTTTATAATAGGTCATATAAAATTTTCTTTTAGAATAGGTTAAATCACAATTGCAATTGGCAATCTATCAAACCCATGAAGGTCCTCTTGATAAGGTTCAATCTGATTTCAAATACAATAAAACCTTATCACAAAGCTTTATTGAATGAAAGAAATTATAAAGGGAAAATATCGCATCGCGCACATCCTTTGTTTCAATAATGGACTTAATGTGTTCCATTGAGATCCTCCGATGAAATAACTCTATCGAAAATCGCATATCACTACCTATAAAAAAGTCGTTCCAAGTGTCCATATAAATCCTCTGATGTGATAATCCGATCGCAATCACGCATCGCTGAAATCACAAAACACATCCCAAAAGCCCCTTTGAAATTTTCAGATGTGATTTCATTTTTGTGAAGCGCATTTTTGATAAAGGTAAATATGAGCTATCACAGACATGTGAGACTTAAAACTATAAATCAATTACAAATAAAACTTAAAAATATTTATTAAGTTTAAAACATGCCCCCTCCCCATGCCAGCTCACCACTGATCACAATCGCAACCATGTAATGGAACCATTTAAGCACGACGCTTGTAATTCTCGATCTGCGATATGCCATTATCACTAATCGCTGATTGGGATGTCATGATACCATTCTAAAATGGACCGTTATAAATTGGCGATGCAACATGTCATCATGACATTAAAGTTTCACGTTGGAAGTTACAGGGAAATCATTAAGAAGCAGTTATGGTTGAACCTTTCAAGGATTTCACCCATGGTGGCTTAATATATCATAGAACCGTAGCATATATTGCACTTAATTGTTGTATGCGTTGTGTATTATATCTGAACAGGAATTTTCCACTGTTGCATCCTTCGATTTCATTTTGCAGAGTGAATCTGAAAACATCAGTCTAGCAAAAATGTCTAAGAGAGCTCGAAAATCAAAGGCCCCCATCGTGGTGAAAGATGAACTAGCAAAGCTAGTACTGATAGCTGATACTACTTGTGCAGGCCTTGGCAAGACTTCATGGGAGGCTGTATATAATTTACTCAAAGCCGAGGATCCAAGTGAAGTTGAAGAAGAAGGAGCAATAGCTGGTTCCGCTTATAAATTGGAAAATACTCTATATGATTTAGCCAGCTCCTTCCTCCACAGAATAGTAGCCTGAGCGAAAGTGTTACCATACAATGACATGGTGAGATAGGTTAAGAAAGTATCAACATAACCAACAGTACATTCTATATAGCCGATGGAAAGATGTTTGAGACATTCAGAGCAGAAGATATCAAGAATATGTATCAATTGGCGGACCCCCAAAAACATTATAATAAAGCATTTCTAGAAGCCTTTACCAAGAGGAACGATATAGATTCAGACCCTATCAGACAATGGAGACATTTCCCAAACAAACATAAGCATGAATCTTCTGGTATGTACTCTGTAGACTCATTAGCATCTCCTTATTGCTATACTAGTGCTATGTTATGTAGACTCTTCGGAGTCTCTGATTCAACTAGGTTTACTATAGAAATGGTGCCTTTAATGGAAGCAACAATCCACTCTTATATCATGGATTGGGAAACCATTTTATCAGATAAAATGGCCAACCAAATCCTTGATTATAGAAGAAATAGTTTTGTAACTACACGTACAATACCTCCATTCTATATGAGCGCCTACATCATGGATATCATCTGTTTCAATTCTAACTACCCCATCCTAGGTTGGAAATGGACTCCTCAAGACTCAACTCCGATTCACATTTATCATAAGTATTTTTGGAAGGCCCATTATAAAGATCATATATATAGAATTTGTCATGGTTTTATCTTACTCATCCATCAGGCCATATTCAACAAACCTGCTCCTCAGTTATTTGATGAGGCCAACATTGACCTAACAGCAATCGACAGTCGGTTCGGTGAAGAAATGTTAAACTATGTCAGACTTTTTGGTAGCACCACAGATCCACATGTTTTCCCCTTGTAAATTCCTGATAAGCTATTGGCTAGAGAAATAGCTTACCAGAGAGCACAAAAAGAATGTCAAGGAATCTCAAAGAGTCCAAGAAATAAATGTGGCCTCCATTTCCCCTCCGCTGTGGTACCTACACACTACATGATCTCAAACATGAAGAGAAAGAAATAGAGAAGATAAAAATTCTCAAGTTAGTAGTAATTCCAACGAGACAGTATGATCCAAGAGTAGTGGCTTACAACTTCACCGGTCAGGTGAAGCTTGCCAAATTTGAACATGAGACAGATGAATACAATGACTTGTTCACTTCAGCTAAAGTATTCCCACGTGTAAAACGTCTAGCAAACATCAAATTAGGAGTAGGGAGAAGAGATAAGTTTATGTAGTTCAGGGCACAGAGGTTACAAACACTACCTCTAGATTTGTTGGCCACTACCCCTATGGTGTAGCAAGAAGCCCACAGTGAAGAAAAAACTACTGAGAAGAGTCCTAAAAAGGAGAATACTCCAGAAAAGCAGAAGACTCCTAAAAAAGAGAAGAGTCCTGAAAAGGAACAAAGTCTCGAAAAGGAGCAGACAAATGAAAAGACTAGTGAGCTCCTTGACACTAATGTAAATATTGGTTCTAGCTTACTCAAGGAATGGGAGCAGTTCGATCAAATGATCGAGAACCATAATGACTCCGAAAATAGCATGACACAAGAATCGATCGCAACACAAGAGCCTCTTGTTACGACTACTACAATTGAAGGGGCAGTCGGCAAAGTGAACACTCAGCAGGACATTGAAATAATTTTCGAAAGTCCTTATGAGCAAATTGTATTGAAGGTACAAGAAATACCACCCTTGCATGTATTGTATAGTCCGAAGCATAGGGTTGTGTGTTATAGACATTTCTGGGCATTGCAACCCCAATCATAAATTTCCATAAACGGAGGGCTCCTAAGTCCCTAAAAGTGTTTCTTCACTACCTAAAGGAACAAGGTCAGCTGATTACATCATCTCCCAGAAGTTCTCCACAGAAAAATGCTGAGAAATGGTCAAAAGTGGACCATACTAAATGGCCAGTGTAGAGGCTGTGATGCATATCACCTTCCCTGTGTAAAGGGTGTGATGCATACTAGATGTCCCCTCTGTAGGGTGCGATGGGTGAGAATGGACAAATGGCAGAGACAGTTTGCGAGGTGGAAGATCATAGAATCTTCTAGGAATTTCCCCTCTGACACTTGCCTCTCTGATTTCTACCAGGGACGAGTAAGAGATCATCAATCTCCAAGAGGAATCAAGAACTATCAGAGAGAAGACACTAATCAAAATCCCAGAAGCTGACTCACCCCCCTACAATCATCTATATATGGATCCCTCATTACAGAGATCCAAAGGCTGGAATCTTGTATCTTGTAGAGAAGTGCTGTTGGTTTTCTGGTGTAACTTCATAGTGTTGGGTGATCTAAGCTTTACTTGAGGTGAAGAAGGGATTTCTTGCTGGAGGATGATGCTGGGTCAGAATAATTGGTTGTAATCCTCTTGCTATTCTTGGTATTAATAAAGCTGTTCAAGTTTTCCTCCACATTCGTGTATGTTTGACTGTATATGCATTTGTGTGGTTAATACATATCTGGTCCTGTGTTGTTTATGAATATAGATCTCTGTTCTTCGATAGTATTATTCTGCTTTGATTCCACAGATGCTCTATGAAGCTGTGTAGACAAAGAAGGAGTGGCAAAGATCTATCGAGAAGGAGAGGAATCGAAAAAGGAACCAAGTGCAAGACAAAGGTTGGTGTCCTCTGTTCCCCTCTTGTCTATTTTTCGTAAAGGAGAACGAAAGTAGTTTTAACTTGTTTGTTTCTAAGATAGCCACCAGTGTTAGTGGGAATAGAAGCTCTAAGTGGACACTATTCCTGGTAACAAAATGGCGACTCCACTGGGGAGCGAATAGATTGTTTGTTACTCTATTTTTGTTTGTTTTATAAACTTACAGACGAAGCCTGAAGTCAAGCCAGCAAGCCTTCGAACTGCATTTGCTATGCAAGTGCAAAGTAGATCAATGTTGCTTCAGTCTATCTCCAGGTTTTGTTTATAAATTGAACAATCAATCTGCAAACACTCTAACTGCCCTAAGTGGTGGCTCTAGTAACCTCCTTAGATCAACCCCTGTGATTTATATTTACTGAACATCACTTGGCCTAAATCCCTGAACTGAACTGCAAATTGTGATCAAAGACTGGATAAAAGTCTCACACTGGTACCATCACACCCTCCCTTCAAGGCAGTCTATATGCGTCGCACTCCCTGTGTGCAGTAGGTGCGCTGCATACTGGATTCCTTGTGTGACATGTGTGATGGTTAGGGAAGGTTGATTTTACCTTCAGAATTTGGTTTTTCTTCACTCTTTTCAGTTCTATTCAGGAGTTTTGTTGTCTGTGGTCAGTATATATCTGTGGAAACCCTCTTCTCTTCCATCATTCTGCCTCCATTGTGCAAAGAACTGTAAGTGTTTTTATGTATTGTGCGCCATTTCTAGTTCTCTTTTACAAAGAAGTAGCGTAATCATATTGTCGTTCCTTGATCTGAAAGTGTCGCAAGTGTTGTTTTCAGTCATAGAAGAGAATCCCATTGTTCTTGATAGTCGATTGTATTGTTACTCTTGTATGTGATTTGAATTAGTAGTTTTTCAAGTGTCGAAAACAATTTTCATTGAAAGAATAACTTCGGTGTAAATCACATGTAGACAGACATTTGTCGACGCATTTCGAACCAACCAGTGTGGTTCATCGTCCTGACGATGAACCACACTGGTTGGTTCGAAACGCATCGACAAATGTTTGTCTACATGTGATTTACACCAAAGTTATTCTTTCAACAATTTTCACTTCGAAATCCCAAAGTGTCGTCCTTACTTCACTTCATTTTAAAAAAGAAATTTGTTAGTATTGTCGCTTTGGAAAATAATTCAGATTTGCATTTAGCATTCTTCTTTTCGTTCATACATTAAGAAGGCTAAA
The DNA here is from genome assembly GCA_000404065.3 of Pinus taeda. Classification (NCBI taxonomy): domain Eukaryota; kingdom Viridiplantae; phylum Streptophyta; class Pinopsida; order Pinales; family Pinaceae; genus Pinus; species Pinus taeda. The sequence goes on along the minus strand of APFE030817815.1, from coordinate 88,707 downwards.
ATCAAATACATGCATTTGCATTTGCATTTAGACTGCTTGGTTTGATTTAGGATAGTGCATTTAGTGTGTGCTCTGTGCTCTTTGTTGAAAGACCCTCAGTTGTCTTTCCTTAGTAGCTAGGATTTTCATTGCCAAAAGAAGATTAAGCATTTGTTTATCATCTTAGACTGCATTTTAGGAATTGTATATACATCACGCGGTGAACCTGAAAAGCAAATTTTTAAACAAGATCAACTATAAAATAAATTTAATGAATCTTAAAATGCTTTGGAACCTAACGCACAACATCTAGAAGCCTAGGCTAGAGACGTATTCCAGCGTCGTAAAACCTGGTAACTGTTGTTTTCATTGTTGGTTGGGTGATTCCTCATCTACAACAAGTGCCAGTATGGACTTCTGCTCCCACGTACCGTCGAGTATATATTGGGAGACCATAATAGGCTATATCCTTTATTCTTAGGAAGCCATGTCTGCTGCCCTATCAATCGCAATGCACTAAACACATCATTCAGGAAGATTGACCGTCGTACTGTAAAATGTATTCTACAGTTTTGCGATTGGTTTGGTAATCCCTCTGCCTAGATTTCCAGAGAAGTCTCTTTCATTCCTTTTCATACTCGTTAAAGGAAAAGGTCCATCTCAGCACTTGAGACTTCAGGCTCATTAAAAATCGAAGGCGACTAAAGTCATCTTTTGTTTTTTCTCGACTCTTAAAAATTGAGAAAACAAGTTGTGTCAAAGCGTCTAAAATTCATTTAATTCAGAAACATTTTTTCCTTTTTATTTTGAGTTGATCAAGTAATCTGCAATCATGGAAGAAATTCAGTCAAAACCCCGTCATTCGCGGAGCCTTACGAGTCAATCGTCGTTGACTCTAGAAACAAAACTATTCCAGACAAAGTAAACTCATTTCACGGGATCAAAGTCCACTAGGTTGCTTGGGGAAAGTACTCCGACATCCTCAGAGACTCTGGTTACTCCGAACATTTCTGGTATCCCTACCTCTATAGAAGAAATTCTACAGCAACAAAACGACATTACAATTGATCCTAGTGTGATGGTAAACACTTCTATTCCTGAATCGTCTCCATCTACAGCTGATTCAGAAGGTGTTACTCCCCAAACATCTGTTGCTACAGAACTTATATCTTCTTTGGCACCAGAAATATTTTACGGACCTGACGGTCTACCTCTTCCTCTTGGATTGATTGCCATAGAAGAGAATGTCAAAGATCCTCCAACTAACACTCCAATGCAATTTGGAGCTGGGATCACCCTATATCCTTCTTCATCACAAGTTATTCTCTCGCCATCGGAAGTTCTTGAAGAATCGCTAAGGAATCTTTTGGATAGGCTTAATATGTTTGAACAACCATCGACATCTAAGACTATGTCATCCAACATAGCAGCGACAGAAATTGCTGCTGCTACCCCGACAATGTTTGCCGGAGTGCCATCTGTCCCAAATAGCTCTTAATCGATGGATGGAGTCCATCCAGGGGCTATTTCGACAGTATGGACTGTTCCTATTTGTTCGTCCGAGATTGTATTTGGAATCTCTTACGTTGAGTCTCGAGAAATTGATCCTTCACAGTGTCAATTTGGGCAAACCGGTCCTTAAAGGCAAATGATTCCTTTGAGTACTGGATTAATATCGTATGGAGGGCCATATACCTTTCATTTCCTTCTTCGAAAGGAAAACCATGTGAGAGTTCACAACAAAATTTAGGTTATGCTGGAATTACAACTAATGGTTGGGTGCCAATCCTGCCTCAACAACCAAGAGTTGTATACTCAATGCAACAAAGTTTGCCTATGACAAATATCCCCACTACGCCAACTATTGTGGCAGTGTCACAAGTAAAAGCGTTACCAGTTGTATGCCAACCTCAAGTTTCTCAGGTTATAATGCAAGAACCTCTCGTACCTACAACACGACCGCAATAACCAACTAGTGGAATGACACAGGTTCAAATGGGGACCATCACCCCCCATCTTGGTCAAATAGTCAGTACTGGACAACAGCTCATGGCTTCACAACCATGGCTAGTGCAATACCAACAATCGCAATTCCAACAAGCTTACCAAGGACATGAGCAACAAGTCTTTGCAAGTAATGGGCAGCCGTATAATCAAAATGGACAATATCAACAATATCATAATGGTTATATCCATCAACCTTCCAAAGTTACCAGCATCAAATCCATTATGCTGGTATGCAAAGACCAACCGCTCAGGAAATTCCATCTTATCCTGGGTATGCTCAGCCAAGCCTGAATCAACAGTTGCCTTTTGTGGCAACCTTAGAGTTACTAGATCTAAATCGGCTAACGAACGATCCAATTGCCTATGCCCCTTGGTGGCCGGTGATTCCGCATAAACTTCCATCTGATATTACTAAACTTAATGGAAATCCAGGTGAAGACCCATCGAATCATGTGATGACCTTTCATCCGTGGTGTTCATCCAATACCCTCAATGATGATTTGATCAGACTTCGCCTCTTTCAGCGAACGTTAACTGGTCCAGCAGCAAAATGGTATATCGAATTGCCTACAGCTTCGTTTGATAACTTCAGTACCCTAGACACAACCTTTTTAACCCATTTTCAGTTACCCATAAGGTACGAAAGAAGAATTGAGTTGCTTACCAATTTCAAACGAATGATGACCACTCACATATCCAATCATATTCATGAGTAGCGACGTCGTCGTAGAATGGTAAAAACATATGTTCCTAATCAGCTACTGGCTGAATGGTTTATTAAGTCATTATTACCTTCTATTACAGAAGATGTGGCAAAGGGATGAGTCGTCACTGAAGAGCAAGTCATTGCTCATGCAAAATATCTAGACTTGATCTATACTCAGTCTGTCACGCTCTACGATAAAATCCCCGATTCTCCTACATCGGAATTTTCCATTCCTCCCCCTCCTAAATCAAACAAAGACTCTTGTGCCAGTGATGGCATGATAGGTACGACAAGCACTAAAACCATAAAGGCTACGTCGAAAGAGGTCCGCACGGTTTCAAGTCAAAACGCAAATGAAGAACTTCTATCCTCAGAAGTAAATGCTGTGTCGACAGACAAAGGCAAAGAACCTAAGCAACCAGGATGCAAGAAGAAAAGGAAGGGGAAGGAGAAGAACCAAGAGGAGTCGTCTCCTGAAAAATATTCTGCAAACCCTTCTGAGGATAAGAAACCAAGAAGTCCATGCTTAGTATGTGATGAAAATCACTGGACTAGACAATGTCCATATAAAGCTGAACTTAGAAAATTCTTCAAGAGTTCAAAAACCTCGGTTGTATTGACTGATCCGTTTCCAAACCCAGGAACAAATCTGGTTGCTAGCGAAAATGCTTCCCCGTCCCAAGTGCTAATGTTGTCGGTTTCAAAGCAACTGAATGATGCTCTCATATCGACAAGGAATAAAGATTACGGGAATCCCTAGATGTCGAGCAACAAGGATAATGGTCAAATTATTAGTTCAACAACAACTTCGACCAAAGTTGTGCCACCTGTTAGCGCTCAAATCTACCTTAGGCTGAAACAAGGTAAAACTCAAGGCTACATCAAACCACGCTCAGCCTCGTAGCTAGCCCTACGAGGGGAGAGGGCTCTCTCCGAGTCAATCTCAGCAAAATATAATCAACGAGGTCGAGATGACTGAATTGATGACTACTTTTAGGCTAGGTATGAAGTACAAGGACTTTGAAATTGATTTTTTAGGGTTTTGTTGAATTCAAGGGAAAGCAAATTTAGGTGCAGGGATGAGGCACAGTTTTTGCAGAGGTCTACTTGGGGCAAGATAGGCGATTGTTTTGATTCCTTAAAGCAAGTGAGATGGGTAGACCAGACTAGTGAGGAGCTAAGGAGAGCAAGGAAGTCTCAAGTATTCTCCTTACACTGAAGAAAACATGGAAAATTAAACAAATTTAAAGGCAGAGCATAGCAAATTTATGGATTCTACCTTAACACTTCATTTGTTTAATTGAAGAAGACTAAATAAGGAAAGTGGTACACATACACAACTTACAAGTACTAAGAGAAACACACCATCAACACATAAAGCCACATGAATCCCAAATAGTGCTGCAAAACCCTGGTCTTTCCTTTGCCAAAAATGCAGATAAGATATGTACAATAAAGTGTCAAGCTATTCCCAAGAGTCCAACCTTTCCAACCTCTGAAAATGATTAAGAAATTACATCATATAGACCATTATAACCCCTTTCCTTGCCTCTAGGGGTCAAGCTCATCATTCTAGGAGCTGTTTGAACTAATTCTAAACAAGGAAATGAAATCTAGGTAATCAAACAACTTACCCCTATAAGCTAGGAAACCAATTCATTCATTAAATTTTCACCTTTTAGTGAATGAATATTCTAGAATAAGTAAAAATGTGCCAAAATTACATCATACACATCAAATTACATCAAGCTGGGTCAAAAATCACATCAAGAGGTGAAACTAATCATAAATGGCTGAAATTCTGAGCTGGAAGGTGAAAATTGTGGCAAAAAACCCTGTGTGCCGCGCGCTTGAGCCCTATGCACCGCGCCGCTTTCCACCTGTTTTTCGAGCACTTCTCGGCATCCAAATTGAGCTTGGGTTGGATTTTTGGAAAGACCTGGATGTCTACTTCCCAACCCAAATGGAAGTTTCCAATTTGGTGTCCTTTTACCCCTCCAAAAGTGCATTCTCCCAGAAGTACTTCTTGTTGGTGCAAAAAGTGGCAGAAAGGTGGTTTTCATGATATTTTTGAGCCTTTTGGTCACCCAGAACATGATCAAATGCCTTGGAAATGGCTGAGCATGTGTATTTCATCATGAAAAATCCAAAACTACAAGCCATTTGTGATTTGGACCTCCCCATCTTATGGGTCGCGCGTTGCGCGCTACGCGTAGAGCCAAAAACCTGTTTTGCAAGCCAAAAATTTCGAAACGACAAAATTTTCTCCAAATTTGCCCAAATTTGGAGTGAAGACCTTCCATCATGTATCATGCTCAACTAACGAAGCCTCAGCCAAAACTCAAAGTGGATCGGGCCTTTTCCTTTGTTTTAACGCTTTGCTCAAACGCCTCTTGAGGATCTTGATTTTCGCTTTGCAAACATGCATGCGAGCCCAATAGTGAGTTTTCATGTGACGAAGCATGTCTTTGTCTCTATTGGCCTTTGCCAACAATTTCTCCAAATGAGTGTTAACATGTATGAGCATAGACTCTCGATCAGCCTCTATCTGCTGCTGAATGGGTGTCATCTCATTTAGGCTTCTTTGGGCAGCCTGCCAGTCTTCACGGATGTTTTTCCACTTCTATGAGGCCTCCGGGGTGCATTTTCTTCCGTGGGTGAGTCGCTTTGGGTTTCCACCTCATAGTTTGATGAATGATCAGATGACATGATTGATGCTATGAAAACTGTCTTGGAGAAGTGAATGTTGGTCACAAAACTATGTTGGATTGCTGTTGTGATATGATTGAAATCTGCCTACCAAGGGGAAAAAAGCAACAAGGGACTGTTAGGAAGGGGAAAATATGAAGGGATTAGGGGATATTAGGATATATTTTGTTTAGGGAAATGTAGGAGGGTTTTATATAAGTTAGGGTTTGGGGTTTGTGCATTTGGCAATGGATGGAAGGGAATTGAGGATAGGGGTTTAGTAAGTTTAGGGGATAGGGAACAATAACATTGAAGGGGAAATGGTATATGGGAGACGGGAATGATGGAAAAAGGGAATAATGTGATGGAGGGGGAGCCTTGGTAACAAAACGATGAATGTGCAACCCTTAACAGCAGTTGGCTTGAGGATTTTTAGAGGTAGGGTTTGGATGTTTTGTTTTGAACATTGGAAACCATCAACCACCATCACATAACACATAAATGGATGAAACAATGGGATGTCGACCCTACCTGGCCAATTTGTACAGAAAGGAGGCGATTTGATGCATTTCCAAGCAATTTTCGGCCTTAAAACCCAGTGCACCGTGCGCCTCACCCAACGTGCCGCATTCCTCTATTGCGTCACATGCATGTATTTTTACACTGAGTTTTGGTGCCTGATGCGCTGCATGCCCCTGATGCGCCGCGCGTCCAACCTGATGCGCGGCGCACACCCAGCTACATATTGCATTTTGCATTAGGATTTTGGAGGCCTTCCTGGTGTCAAAATTGGGTGCATGATAGCGCGTTGGAACAGCCATTGAGCATAATTTCCAACCCAACTTGAATTTTTCAATTTGGAGTTCATTTGCCTTGTCAAAAATCAAATCTCCCAAGATTGGTCAAAATGTGCCAAATGAGGCTGCCTCAAGGCAGAGTGCTGTTGCAGTCAACTTTTGAATGCCTTCCTCAACTCAAAATTGAGCTCATGATAGCTCATTGGAAAGCTCCTTTTGTCTATTTATCCTTTGGCTCATCAAGAAAGTTATTTTGCCAACCAATCTAGGAGAAAACTTGATTTTCCCAAGGTCACTTTAGAGGTGCATCAATTCTCCCGAGGTGATTGTATTTTTGACATTTCTCTAAAACCATGACACCTGTGTAAAACATGAAGGAGGTTTTTCTTCCCTGGCCAGTTTTGGAGAAAAACCTCTCTCAAGTTTTTAAAATTCATCTTTTATTTCTCTGGAACATCTTTTGAGTGAAACTTATCCCGACGTGTGAAACAAGGGATTTTGTCGAAATGAAGCGAAATGAAGGGGATAAGGGGCTTCTAAATTCTTGGGGAAATTTTTGGAAGTAGGGCAGGACGTTAGGAAGTAGGGGAATGTGGAATCTCAGAGATCGAGTAAGGGGAAGGGGTCCAAAAGGGCAAAACATAGGCCTAACCTAGAAAATTGCCAAGTTGTGGCAAGAAACTAGGGTTTGTGCAAAAATGAGGAATTTGGGGGATCTTAGTGATCAGAAGTGTTTGATAAGATATATTAAGGATAGGGGAAGGTGTATGAACATCTGGATACAAGTTTTGCTAATTATTTGACCGTCCAAGAGAAATTGCCTTCAAAACCCTAGGAGAGGGAAATGAACCTTGCCTAGGTGCAACTGAGGCATGAACAAGGTGTAAAATGACCCAATGGAACCTGACATGATGATAAAAACCTTCTAAATGATGATAGAGTCAGCTGAATGGTGACATGGACCGACATTTGGACAATTTTGAAAAGAGTGAAAACAAACCCTAGACCTAATGCCTAGTGACCAAATTTTGCTTGAAGACTCCCTGAAATGGAAAAATTTGACCTTGACACTCTGAGACCACTTTGTAAGAGCATATTTGATCACTGGAGAAAGGCTAGAAATATTGACACTAACATTGTCTCCAATGGGGATGGTAGCTCTTTGGAGGTGCCAAGAACCGCAGAGCTTTGGGAGAGCAGACAGTGCCTTCGTCCATTGGGCAATGGAGTCATTATTTGAACGGATAACACAAAATATTTGACACATTAAAACTTGAATGAACAATGACTGAAACTTGACTCAAACCGAATCGATGGCAAACTGAAATAACTTGAAGAAACTAACTCAACAGACCAAACACAAATGACTCATGACTAACCTAAAACAAGACTTTACAAAGCTTTTGGAAAAAAGGCAGCAATCCATCAAGATTTGGAATCATGATGACAACCACCTGCATACTAATGAAATATGTACAAATCATGTGTAACGAGATTTCGAATGTAACCAATCCAATAGATGGCTACATACCAAATTTCTGCTCTCACTTTTCTTGAGCAGGCAGAACGATGTCCATGTAGGCAACTCATAATAACCACTGAAAACAAGGCTTGTGATAACGAACCAGGTAACATTTATCTTCTCTAGTGCTTGCAAAAGGATGCTGAAGGGATCTTGATAATCCTGAAGCACTATCTTGTCTTGAGATCCAGCAACAAAAATACAACTACTCCCTTCATTCTGATCTGAAAGAACAATTGATTTCTAAGGGATAGGAATGCACAGAGAAGTATGTGCTTCTAGCATCTGAGTGTTAGTTGTAGGTTCCTTGACCATGAGAAATCCTAGCATATTGTCTCTCTCAAGCTCATACTCCTCATCTTCATGGTCTAGGTCATTCTTAAACAAAAAACAATCTTCAAGATTATCAAACATGACAACCTTATCATCTTTGTGAAAGAAAATATTATCTGTTTGCTGATCTACAAAACTGATTACAAGACCGTCATCATTTTCAAAAGAGGAAGAAATTTCACCAACACTTTCTTGACCATGTGTGCACTGCAAATCTGTTGTAGCTTCGGCTGAAACAAGACCTTTCAAGAGTTGATCTATTTCATCTTCAGACAAAGGGGACAATGCCTTTTGTTTTCTTCTGCTTAAACAGTAATTATCTTCATATGACAGGGCATTCAAACTATCATTTACCACTGAGTTATTAAAAGAAGATTTCTCACTTACTTGAGCAAAGACCCCATCTTGTTGTCCATGAAATGACTGGATTACCTCCTCATGAAGGCTTTGGTCAATAACTTTGTCTTCTTCATTCCAGATGATCTCAACAACAAAGCTCTCCTTCATGGGACTCAGAACAAGGTTGTATTTATCATCACGATCTGAATCTAGATTTGAAATGGATGACTTGACTTTATCACATTCTGAAATTGAAACTTGACTTTCATGCATGTTGTCTTCTTCTATGGATAGATCTAGAATAAAACCTTCTCGTTCATCATCTTCCACTGTACTTAGATCTTGATCCTGCTGCAAATTTTCCTGTGCATCTTGACAAGAATCCTTTAAGTTGTCTTTATACTGCTGAAATGGATTTTCATATAGGGCCTCCATGATCTCTTCATCCATGAAATTATCATCTTCATAATATTTCTCAAGGCTTTCAATAAAAGTAGAAGCATGTTTGCTACAGTCATGAACTAAATTTAATGATGGATAAGATGCTTGATATCTTTCAATGAATAGGGCATGAAAATCTTTTAAATAATAAATACAGGCCAGCAGAAAATTTTCATACCAATATTGAGCTTCACCTTCCAGTGTGGCCAGGAATATCTTCATCAAGCAATCTTCAGGAAAATCCACTTTCAACTTACGAATATGCATATGAAATCTAACCAGATATAAAGAAGAATCTTTCTTACCATCATCGTTAAACGTAGGCAGATTCCTTGACCAATCTACTTTGGGCATCTTATTCGGAAAACCTGGAATGTGATCTCGGCTCATGGGAGCGTATCTTCTCATGATTCGGTCCATCTTGAAAATCTCACAGCTACTGATCTTCCTGCAGTGGAGTCACCATAAAGCATTGATTTTTGGATTGTTCAGTGAATGGAGTCACCAGGTGAATGATTTCAGCCTTATGATGTCTGACCTCTGTTCACCATCAACCATTAGATCTGAACTTGATACACGTACTGGGGCAATTTATAAGTTAAGTGTTACGATTACAAGATACACCGAAGATCGACTGAAGCAACGTTTATCTACTATGCACTCGCAGAGCAATGTGCAGTTCGAAGGCTACCTGGCGTGACTTCAGACTCCGTCTAAGACTTGTGAAACAAACTCATCAACAAGCAAACCATTTGAGAGTTCTTTCCCAGTATGGTCACCACTATGTTAGCACTCAAATCTGCCTTAGGCTGAAATAAGGCAAGACTCAAGGCCACATCAAACCACGCTCAGCCTCGTAGCTAGCCCTATGAGGACAGGAGAGGGCTCTCTCTGGGTCAAACTCGGAAAAAAATAATCGAAAAGGCTCGAGATGACCGAATTGATGACTAATTTTAGGCTAGGTATGATGTACAAAGAGTTTATAATTTATTTTTAATGATTTTGTTGAAATCAAGGGAAAGGAAAATTTGGGTGCGGGGACGAGGCACAGTTTTTGCAGAGGTCCACTTGGGGCAAGATAGGCGATTGTTTTGATGCCTAAAAGTAGGTGAGATGGATAGACCAGACTGGTGAGGGGCTAAGGAGAGCAATGGGTCTCAAAGATTCTCCTTAAACTGAAGAAAACATAGAAGATTAAACAAATTTAAAGGCAGAGCATAGCAATTTCATGGATTCTACCTTAACACTTCATTTGTTTAATTGCAGAAGGTGAGAGAAGGAAAATGATACACATAAAAACTTACAATTAATGAGAGAATCACACCATCAAAACATAAATCCACATGGATCCCAAACAGTGCTGCAAAACCCTGGTCTTTCCTTAGCCAAAAATGCAAAGAAAATATGTACAATAGTATGTCAAAGCAATCCCAAGTGTCCAACCTCTCCAACCTCTGAAAATGAATCAGAAATTACATCATATAGACCATCCTAACCCCTTTCCTTGCCTCTAGGGGTCGAGCTCATCATTCTAGGAGCTGTTTGAACTAATTCTAAACAAGGAACTGAAATCTAGGTAGTCAAACAACTTACCGCTATATGCTAGGAAACTGATTCATTCATTTAATTTTCACCTTTTAGTGAATGAATCCTCTAGAACAAGTAAAAATGTGCCAAAATTAAATCATACACATCAAATTACATCAATCTGGGTCAAATTTCACATCAAGAGGTGAAACTAGTCACAACTGGCCGAAATTCTGAGCTGGAAAGTGAAAATTTGACCAAAACTCTCTATGCGCCGCGCGCCTGAGCTCTACGCGTCGCGCGCCTTTCAGCCTGACTTTGGGGCACTTCCCTGCATCCAAATTGAGCTCATGTTAGCTTGTTGGAATTACCTAGATGTCTACTTTCCAACCCAAGTGGAATTGTCTAATTTGGTCTCCATTTGACCCTCCAAAAGTGGATTATCCCATAAGTACTTCCTGTTGGTGCAAAAAGTGGCAGAAAGGTGATTTTCATGATGTTTTTTGAGCTTTTGATCACCCAAAACTTGATGAAATGTCTTGGAAATTGCTGAGCATGTGTATTTTATCATGAAAAATCCAAAATGGCAAGCCATTTTTCATTTGGACCTCCCAATATTATGGGTCGCGCGTGGCGCGCGACGCACTGGACTTGAGGCACGCGGCGCATAGAGCCTGTGCGTAGCACCTTTTGCAGGAGACATTTGGAGGCCTTCCCGGTATCGTAATCAGGTGCAGGATAGCTCGTTGGAAATTTATTTGAGTCTACTTTCCAACCCAACTAGAATTTTTCAATTTGGAGTTCATTGTCCTTGTAAAAAATCAAATCTCACAAGACTAGTCAAAATGTGCCAAATGAGGCTGCCTCAAGGCAGAGTGCTGTTGCAGTCAGCTTTTGAATGCCTCTCAACTCAAAATTGAGCTCATGATAGCTCATTGGAAATATTTTTGTGTCTAGTCATCATTTGACTCATCAAGAAAGTCATTTGGCCAACCTTCTAGGAGAAATATTGATTTTCCCAAGGTCACTTCAGAGGTGCATTCAATTCTCCTGAGGCAACGGTATTTTTGACATTTCTCTAAAACCATGATACCTGTATAAAAAGTGAGGGAAATTTCTCTTATTTGGCATGTTTTGGACAAAAACCTCTCTCAGTTTTCCAAAATTCATCTTTGATGGCTCTGAAACTTCTTTTGAGTGAAACTTATCCTGATGTGTGAAACAAGGGATTTTGTCGAAATGAAGCGAAATGAAGGGGATAAGGGGCTTCTAAATTCTTGGGGAAATTTTTGGAAGTATGGAGGAATGTTATAAAGTAGGGGAAAGTGGAATCTCAGAGATTGAGTGAGGGGAAGGGGTCCAAAAGGGAAAAACACAGGCCTAGCCTAGAAAATTGCCAAGTTGTGGCAAGAAACTAGGGTTTGTGCAAAAATGAGGAATTTGGGGGATCTCAGTGATGGGAAGTGTTCGATAAGGTACATGAAGGATAGGGGAAGGTGTATGAACATCTGGATACAAGTTTTTCTAATGATTTTACCATTCAAGATAAATTGCCTTCAAAACCCTAGGAGAGGGAAATGAACCTTGCCTAGGCGCAACTGAAGCATGAACAAGGTGTGAAATGACCCAATGGAACCTGACATGATGATAAAAACCTTCTGAATGATGATAGACTCAAGTGAATGGTGAGATGGACCGACATTTGGACAATTTTTGAAAAGAGTGAAAACAAACCCTAGACCTAATGCCTAGTGACCAAATTTTGCTTGAAGACTCCCTGAAATGACAAAATTTGACCTTGACACTCTCAGACCACTTTGTAAGAGCATATTTGATCACTGGAGGAAGGCTAGAAAGACTGACACTAACATTGGCTCCAATGGGGATGGTAGCTCCTTGGAGGTGCCAAGAACCACAGAGCTTTGGGAGAGCAGATAGTGCCTCCGTCCATTGGGCAATGGAGTCATTATTTGAACGGATAACACAAAACCTTTGACACATTTATTGAATGAAAACTTGACTAAAAAATGACTGAAACTTGACTGAAACATAACGCAAACCGACTCAATGGCAAACTGAAATAACTTGAAGCAACTGACTCAGCAGACCAAACACAAATGACTCATGACTAACTTAAAACAAGACTTTACAAAGCTTTTGGAAAAAAGGCAGCAATCCATCAAGATTTGGAATCATGATGACAACCACCTGCATACTAATGAAATATGCACAATCATGTGTAATGAGATTTCCAATGTAACCAATCCAATAGATGGCTACATACCAAATTTCTGCTCTCAATGTTCTCGAGCAGGCGGAACGATGTACATGTAGGAAACTCACAATAACCACTGAAACCAAGGCTTATGATAACTAACCAGGCAACATTTATCTTCTCTAGTGCTTGCAAAAGGATGTCGAAGGGATCTTGATAATCCTGAAGCACGATCTTGTCTTGAGATCCAGCAGCAAAAATACAAGGACTCCCTTCATTCTGATCTGAAAGAACAATTGATTTCTGAGGGATAGGAATGCACAGAGAAGTATGTGCTTCTACCACCTGAGTGTTAGCTGTAGGTTCCTTGACCATGAGAAATTCTGGCATATTGTCTCTCTCAAGCTTATACTCCTCATCTTCATGGTCTAGGTCATTCTTAAACAAAAAACAATCTTCAAGATTATCAAACATGACAGCCTTATCATCTTTGTGAAAGAAAATATTATCTGTTTGCTGATCTACAAAATTGATTACAAGACAGTCATCTTTTTCAAAAGAGGAAGAAGTTTCACCAACACTTTCCTGACTATGTGTGCACTGCAAATCTGTTGTAGCTTTGGCTAAAGCATGACCTTTCAAGAGTTGATCTATTTCATCTTCAAACAAAGGAGATAATGCTTTTTGTTTTCTCTTGCTCAAATAGTAATTGTCTTCATATGACATGGAAATCAAATTATCATTTACCACTGAGTGATCAAAAGAAGATTTCTCACTTACTTGAGCAAAGATCCCATCTTGTTGTCCATGAAATGACCAAATTACCTCCTCATGAAGGCTTTGGTTAATAACTTTGTCTTCTGTATTCCAGATGATCTCAACAAGAGAGCTCTCCTTCATGGGATTTAGAACAAGATATGCTTGGTCATTATCAAAATCTACAATTTAAACTTGAGTTCTCGGCATGTTGTCTTCTTCTATGGACAGATCTGAAATAACACCTTCTCCTTCATCATCTTCCACTGTACTTAGATCTTGATCTTGTTGCACATTTTCTTGACCGTCTTTATGCTGCTGAAATGGATTTTCATATAGGGCTTCCATGATCTCATCATCCATGAAATTATCATTTTCGTAATATTTCTCAAGGCTTTCAATAAAAGTAGAAGCATGTTTGCAACAGTCATGAACTAAATTTAATGATGAATAAGACGCTTGATATCTTTCAATGAACAGGGCATGAAAATCCTTTAAGTATTTTGGATTGCAGATTACCGTGGTATGATTTCTGAAAGGAGTTCGGATTTTCCACAGTGTTCATATTTTATGGTCAACGTTTCGAGTCTGAACACTGTAGAAAATCCGAACTCCTTTCAGAAATCCTTTAAGTAGTAAATACAAGCAGGTGGCAAACTTTCATACCAAGATTGGGCTTCACCTTCTAGTGTGGCCAGGAATATCTTCATCAAGCAATCTTCAGGAAAATCAACCTTCAACTTGCGAATATGCATGTGAAATCTGACCAAATGTAAAGCAGCATCTTTCTTACCATCATTGTTAAACGTAGGCAGATTCCTTGACCAATCTACCTTAGGCATCTTATTCGGAAAACCTAGAATGTGATCTCGGCTCATGGGAGCGTATCTTCTCATGATTCGGTCCATCCTGAAAATCTCACAGCTACTGATCTCCCTGCAGTGAAGTCACCATGAAGCATCGATTTCTGGATTGTTCAGTGAATGGAGTCGTCAGCTGAATGATTTCATCCTTCTTATGTCTGATCATTGTCCACCATCAGCAATCAGATCTGAACTCGATACATGTACTGGGGCAGTTTATAAGTTAAGTGTTACGATTACAAGCTAGACCGGAGATCGACTGAAGCATCGTTTATCTATTATGCACTCGCAGAGCAATGTGCAGTTCGAAGGCTACCTGGCGTGAATTCAGACTCCGTCTGTAGCTATAAATCAAAATAACACTAACAAGCAAACCAGTTCTCCCCAATATAGTCGCCACTATGTTAGCGCTCAAATCTACCTTAGGCTGAAATAAGGTAAGACTCAAGGCCACATCAAACCACGCTCAGCCTCGTAGCTAGCCCTACGAGGACAGGAGAGGGCTCTCTCCGGGTCAAACTTGGCAAAAGATAATCGAAAAGGCTCGAGATGACCGAATTGATGACTAATTTTAGCCTAGGTATGAAGTACAAAGGCTGTGAAATTGAGTTCTGAAATTTTGTTGAATTCAAGGGAAAGGCAATTTTGGGTGCGGGGGTGAGGCACGGATTTTGCAGAGGTCTACTTGGGGCAAGATAGGCGATTGTTTTGATGCCTTAAAGCAAGTGAGATGGATAGATCAGACTAGTGAGGGGCTAAGGAGAGCAAGGGAGTCTCAAGGATTCTCCTTAAACTGAAGAAAACATAGAAGA